>JAEMHR010000170.1:0-50636 GCA_016490725.1 Amphichorda felina
CCCCCCCCCCCCCCCCCCCAAATTGAATACAGCAGCCACGAAGCCTTCTGGGCCGTTGCCCACTCCCCTCTGTCCGTCCGAGTCGCCAGCCTCGGAGTTGTCAAGTGGTCTTGCATCATACGGTCCACTCATCAAGAGAACAGAAGCAATTTTGCACAATCCTTTGTCTTTCCGTGGAAAATGAAATGACGTTCGGAGCCAGACGCGCCCGCGCCCCTCCGTCTCGGGGAAGCGTCTCCGTCTCATCCAGCTGCGCGCACTGTGGTGTTTTGGCGGCGATACACCGCCTAGTTTTTATAGTGCAGGACTTTCATCGGCACGGCCTGCCGCTTGATCTGTCGCGTCCGAAGGCGCAATTTCTTTGGTAATTTCACTGAATTCCCATTTCATACTGGGCATGATTCAAGGCTGTCCGTGGCACCCATGCTTTCGCTCCTGTTTGATATGAGGCTGCCCCATCATGCTGGCTTACCTTCCGGTCATTCCGCCACTCAGACCGGTCGCTTTGATTTCATCATCAAGCTGCCTGCCATTTCCCAGCGCCTCGGGAGGTGCCCATAAGTTCGAGCATTAACATGCATGCCCCGATTTGAGCCCGTTCGCCAGTACTAACACCGTATGGATGACAGACTGGTACGAGTACTTAGTACGAGCAGTAGGTAGTATTTATTTCAGCGATACTAATGCCAGTACGTATCCGCTGGCGGTGGGTAGTCCGAGTCAAGGCAATATCCGAGCATGTCTCGAAGAAACACTGTGCTGAGCTCACTGGTGACTTTATGTACGTACAGAATAATAATAATACTTGCACCGATGCAGGAGGGCTCCCCGGCCGGTTCCTGATTGTTAAGATCCGCGCTGCTTGTTGGTTTCCTTCTTCCTCAGCTGACTCCGAGTGTAAGCTTGACCGGCTGCCTATTACCTACTATTCGTTGCAGTTGAACCTTTGAGACGCTTGCGCAGGTGCCGGCATTGGTGGCGGGGCCTATTCAAGCGGTGAAAGGGTTCTCGCATCTCGTCAAGGACACCGCAAGTCGACGGGGTCGTAGGAGCAGCTCATCCGTCAATGCGTGACTCCTTTTTACCCAATTCCCGTTCTTGCGGGCTCCTACCTCATCACCCGCCCGCCCGCATGAAAACTGGAAGCCTGGCGTCGTATGCAAGTATGGTACTTACGTACTGTACGGAGTACTAAGGGGTGATGTTCGTATCTACTCGTACTCGTACGAAGTCCTGTTGGGGCGGGACTGGCCAAGGGGCTGACTGGCTTACGGATGGCGCAAAACGAAGCCCCCTACGAGTACTACTGGGTCCAGTACTATGACTACCAGTATTACTATAGAGGCAGTGGAGGATGCTATGAGAACGGCTCCCAGTGACACGTCCACAATGGGAAACTGGAACATGGCTCGTCAGCTGTCAGCGCACGACGTCGCTGTAGTCCAACTGTCTCGATGGTCGCTAATAACAGCCGGTCAAATCCTTATCATGGTGCTTCTTTGAACCTGGCAATTTTGACAGGTCCAATGCGACCAGCCCACTACTCGCTGGCTCACGTCAAGAGTTTTCGACTCACGACAATGCGGGCACAAAGCCAAACCCAGAAGTGGCTTGACCCCTGCAAGTATTACTGCATACTTACTCGTAGTAGTACGGATACTATTAGTACGTATACATAAATACCTTGTCGTCAGTACCCATACGTGCGTAGACCCGTATGAGTGCTACCTACTACCATATGTTCGATTCATACCACGTTTCTAGTTTAAGTCGTGGTGGGCAATGGGAAGAAGAAGCATCTTCCGGGGAGCGATGCGTACATCATACCGAGGATAGAGGCCATACTCGGAGGTGGGACAGGCCTCAATGTTTTTATACTCGTCATATTATGGCATTCGTTCATTCCCATATTCGTACAACGTTGTGGGAGGCTGGGACCATGAGCAAAAGACGAAAATCTGCCAGGGGAGATGCATCACCATGGGTCTTTTCCACGCTAGCCTGTCATCCATCAGCCAGCCGAGGATGGGGTGGTTGGCCGTTTTTTCCCCCCTGGGTCGTTCCTTTTTACCCTGTTTTACTTCCTTTGTTCTCCTGCCTCCCTTTTCTTTCGGTGGTTTCATCGGACGTTAACGGTCCAGAATCCATTTCCAGGAGCTTGGTAGCCTGTGGAGCGCAACCCAAAGGATGGGGGACCTGGAGACCATCACAAGCATCGTTGATGGGCCGACGCCTCGAGTTTAGGAAGCGGGTCCGCGGCAACGTCCCGGCGGGCGAGGGGGCTCGAAGACGATGCTCCACGTGGAATTCCTGGATGTGGGAACACTGGAAGCGTCTTTGATTGATGGGCATCTGCCCTATTTTACTTCGTATATGTATGTACTCGTACCGAAGGTGACGGCATGACTGGCCCTAGGACGGATACCCGTACTGCACCAGAGAGAGCTCAGGTCTCAAGGCTCCTCACAATAGGCACCTATATTCATGCACGATATGGACCTTAATGGAGCTTGGACGAGAGCCTCCCAGCCTGCCAATTTGTCTAGTCTTGTCCTGTCACTCTGTGCTTTCAAATTCTGTCATCTCCAGACCCTGAAACCCCCTACAGACGCCACGAATAGGTACGGAGTACGGATACAATTTGATGGGAGCATTATTGCGACGAGGAAAACAATTAAGTGACCAAGTCGTCCCTTCACGGAGCACGTATCCCAGCCGAGACCAGTCCCTGACTCCGTGGCGACATTTTTGTAATATTAATAGCCTCTTGCCACGATCAGAGTCACCAGACCAACGTCTCTCCGTTCAATTACCCGACCTTGATGCTACACGCCAGCATCGTAACAAGCCACCGGCGTCCGTCCAGCCATGAGCCCCAATGACTGGCCTTTGTCATTATCATACGGATACAGAGTATAATAGCGTGGAAATGTTCAAGGCCGCCTGGGCATACATGTATGTACGAGTACTACGGATACATCCCGACTATTTCGTCGCACCAGCTGCCACAGCGAGTACCTAATCGGGGTATTTGCGTTCGTGGCTCCTCGCCTGTGCGCCTCGGCCTGTCCCCATCTCCTTACAGCCAGCGCGGCATCAGTTTTGATACTAATACTCGGCCTCGACGACCTCTCTGCTTTGGAACGCTTCACCGTCTTGACAGGACCCATGGCTTGACTATTGGGGCTTGCTGGGATGATACATGACAAGTCAAAGGGCGGTTGCTAAACCCATCCGTCTGAACTGCTTGGCCAGCTACTAGGAACTCGGCAGCCCACTTCGGTACGACGACGTCGTATTGGTACTCCGTACGTAGTGAGCCGACAATGGGGCATTCTCCGTCAGCTGGTGGCGTCGACGTGCGCTGGATCTACAAACTCATCTTCGGGCGGTTTTCTGGATAGGACAGTCAGGAGCATGGTCAGGAGCATGGTCAGCAGCATGCCCGGGGAAGGAAGAGTGAGGGCTGGTAGAAAATGCAGGCCATGCTAATAGTAAGCCCAAAGTGTGCAATTGTGGATTTGTTTGCATCTCGAAACGGTAACGTATCCTTGCAATCGATGGCTGGAGGAAAAAGAGCGCACCACAGTGACCATGCAGCCGGGGAACAGTCGTTCCTCCTCGTGGCGATGTAAACCAACGGCCGGGGCTCGAGACGTCAACCGTCGCATTCGTTAGACTCCGTGTATCATTGTCATATGTTTCCAGCCCATTGCTGGCTGGTGCCTATTTCCGAACACCGTGGGCGTTGCGCTGCTACATACTAGCAGAGTGCCAGGAGTCCTGGATGGTCGGGCGGACAGTTGCGGGTGTGTCTGTGTCCCCCCCTCCCCGCTCCCTCCCCCCCTCAAGGTTTCCATATCGCTCTCCCTCCCACTGAGCCTGGCACCGAGCGCTGGAGCAGCAGGCAAGCACAGCACCAAACTCCACAGCCCACACCAGCAGGCCTTGCGCCGGCCCCCCTCCCATTTGCTTTTCCCTCGCCAGACCCCTTCGACCAATCTTCCATCTTCATTCCCTACCTACCTTGCCAACCTCACCCTCTTCTGGCCGACCTGCCAGACATATCTTATCTCGCACGGAGAGGCACACACCTTGGACCAGCTCGAGCGACAGCAAGGCAACTTGGAGGCGAGGCAAGGCAAGGCAAGGCAAGGCGAGGCAAGGCAAGGCAAGGCCAGGCAAGGCAAGGCAAGGCAAGGCAAGGCAAGGCAGCCCTCGGACTGCCTACCTAGCTAGCAACCAACGCGTACACAGGCCGTGGGTGGCATGCTCTCCGAGTCGCCTGCCCCTTTTGCGCCGCCTATCGGCTTGCGATCAGGCCGGGGTTGAATTGCTCGAATATCGATACCCTTCACCCAGCGAGGCATCTGGTTCCATTTATCGACTACATCTACTTCCAGCGAGTCTTGTGCCTCTTTTGCGATTCCTTTCTTTCTGCCGGCCCTGTTTCATCGTTGCGCCCCCCGACCGACTCCTGTCAACGCACGGCCCGGCCATTTTCGCCCCTCCAGCCCACCTCGCTCGAGACGGCGACGACCCAAAGTCCCCAGCGGATTCCTGACCAGAATACCAGACCCTGCGCCCATTGACCTCAACGTCGGGATCGCAGGTCGGTTCTTGTTTGTTCCTATAATCCCGCTCTCACACCTATCGTTCCCATGAACGGTATCGCGGGGTCGGCGCCTCCCGGCGCCATGTACGTCCGTGCACTCTACGACTACGAAGCCGACGACAGGACGAGCCTAAGCTTTCACGAAGGCGATGTTATCCAGGTTATCACCCAGCTGGACAGCGGCTGGTGGGACGGCGTCATCAACGGCGTCCGCGGCTGGTTCCCCAGCAATTACTGCCAGATGATCACTAGCCCCGACGACCTCCCCGACCCCATCCAGAACGGGCATCTTGACCATCTTGAGGAGGATGTGGATGAAGCTGACCTGTACGAGGACGGCTACGATCAAGACTATGACTCCGAGGGCGATGGCCTCAATGGTTTACCCCTCGAGGGCACCAATGTTGGCGATAAATCGAGGGCGGATTTCTGGATTCCCCAAGCCACGCCTGATGGCCGACTGTTTTACTACAACATGATGACGGGCGACCGGAGCATGGAACTTCCTCTTGAATCGCCCATCTCCTCCAACGAGACAGGTCCTAGAGATCGCATGAATGTCGCGATCCCAGAAAAGACTCGGCCGCCGCCAGAAATGATGGCTAGGGGTTTGACCCAAGATGAGGATTACGAGTCCTCCACTTCCGTATCAGATATCGAGGGCGATAGTGCCGGCATCCGCTCACGAGCTGCACGGGTATACTTCTTCCACGTTCCTTGCATTACTGGCAATGCTGACAATGTCTTCTCTAGGGCAACAAGGTCCGGGCCTCTGTAAGCGGTGCGCTATCCCCTTCGACATCCATGGACTCTATAAATGATGTCTCGTCCGGTATGCGGACGCGGACCGACACTCTGCAGACCGGTCATCCCAGTAATGGCCAGACTCCTAACATCGCATCTGCCACCTCTTTCACAAGCACCACGTACAACCTCCCCACCACTGCAACTGTGCCCAAGTCGTTCTTCGATGATGGAGCTAGCCCACCTCTCACTTGGAGTCTGCTTGTTACGAACATGAAGCGAGCAATTGACCGATATCGCGAGGCCATCACTAACAACAATCGCTCCGAGTATGTCGCAAGAGCCGAAGACATCTCGGATCACCTCCGTCTGCTCCTTGCCGCCGGATCTGGCACAACCGACAACCACTCCGGCCAACCCTCCATCATATCCACCAACAAGGCTCTTTATCCTCACTTCCGGGACATGATGTCAAAATTCTCAAAGCTCGTCATCTCTTCCCACATTGCCGCTGCGGACTGGCCTAATGCTGAATCTGTACAAAAGTGCCTTCAAGAGGCCGACGGTGTGCTATTAGGCGTCTTCAGCTATGTCGAGGTTGCCAAGCAGCAGCGGGGCGAGGACATCCCTCGCCTTTTTCCAGGATTCGTTATCGGTAGCACTGCTGGGGGCAGCTGGCAGAATAATGGCCTAGGACCCCAAGACCCGATTACCGCCAACTTCCTTGAAGAGGACGAGGGTTTTGTCGAGCCTACTGCCGTTCTGGATGGAAGGCTTCTAGCAAGACTTGACGAGCAGAGACGCATTCTTGTGTCGAGCATTCGTGAGCTTGACAAAAACCTCGTCACCCCAGAAAAGATTATTACTCCTCTTCGCCACGAAATGATTGGCAACAATGTCTGCTTCTGTGGCGGCAAGGTCGTGGAAGCCTTCAAGTCATGGATTGCTATGATTGAATCTATCGACCTGTCATCTCTGGGAAACAGCTTCCGAACCCCCCAGCTCGCCGACTTCAGTACGAATAAACAAAGCCTTTACGACAACATCGCAGACCTCCTGCTTGGCTGCCAGGCTGTTGCAGGACCTCTGGCAGATGAGTGGGCGGAAGTTCGAGGAGAGGCACTTGAGAACCGGCTAGACTACGTCAGGCAGTGTGCGAGAGCACTGGAGACCAACTCCGCTCACATCGGCTTCTCACTGCAGCTCCTTCAGGAGCAGGTGCAGATCAACCTCCAACAGCACCATGTTGATGCTGGAGGCTGGGCAGACCAAAAGCTGCGCAGCCAGATGCTGCAGAGAGGTGATACGATGCCTCCCGAACGTCTTCACCAACGTTCAGAATCAAGGACTACTGATATGCGGCCGCCGCTTCTCACGGCTCAGTCATTCACCGAGGGAGACCCACCATCGGGCAACTTCCGCAAAGGTGACCAATCCAAGGTTAAGAAGATTCTTGGCGAGGACCCATCGCCCCAGACCAGTCTTCAGCCTCCGGAAGATACCCCCGAGTTCTTGCGACTAGATCTGGAGCATGAAGTATCATGGGAGACGAAGACATCGCCTCCTACTGTCAAGGGCGGGTCCCTCATGGGTCTTGTCGAACAGCTTACCCGTCACGACAAGCTTGATTCTAGCTTCAACAATACCTTCTTGTTGACATACCGCTCGTTCACTTCAGCACGGGAGCTTTTCGAGCTCCTTGTCATGCGATTTGGAATACAGCCCCCGCCTGGGCTCACGCAAGTCGACTTTGAGATGTGGCGGGACCGCAAACAGAAGCTTATCCGTTTCCGTGTCGTGAACATCTTGAAGAGTTGGTTCGACAGCTTTTGGATGGAAGAGTATAACGAGGAGTCAAAACAGCTCATTCGGGATGTGTACAGCTTTGCCAGAGACACAGTCAAGTCGACAGAGACGCCTGGCTCCGCGCCGCTCATGGCTGTCCTCGACCAGAGGCTCAGCGGCAAGGAAGCTGGTGCCCGGAGGATGATCCAGACTCTCAACCAGAACACGCCGGCGCCAATCATGCCAAAGAACATGAAGAAGCTCAAATTCCTTGACATCGACGTCACCGAGTTTGCTCGGCAGCTCACAATCATTGAATCACGGCTCTATGGAAAGATCAAGCCAACAGAGTGCCTAAACAAGACGTGGCAAAAGAAGGTCCCAGAGGGCGAGCCTGATCTCGCTCCTAATGTTAAGGCACTGATCCTGCATTCTAACCAAATGACGAATTGGGTGGCACAGATGATCCTAGCGCAGATGGATGCTAGGAAGCGCGTCGTAGTTATCAAGCACTTTGTTTCAGTTGCGGATGTGAGTAACCTCAAGCCAAGGCGCTACTGGGGAGAAACGTCGCGCAGCTCTTGACCTTGGCTAACATGAGTACTCATAGAAATGCCGGAGCCTGAATAACTTCTCGACACTAACCTCAATCATTTCGGCTCTCGGGACGGCGCCGATCTCCCGCCTCAAGCGCACCTGGGACCAGGTTCCGCAACGGACACAGACCGTTCTAGAATCAATGCGCCGGGTCATGGCCAGTACCAAGAATTTCGGCGAGTACCGAGAACAGCTTCATGCGGCCAACCCACCATGCGTGCCCTTCTTCGGTATTAACCATCCCCGCCTCGCTAATAAAGAAAACAATTGTGGGACAGAACTAACACTGGCTTGCAGGTGTGTACTTGACCGATCTCACCTTCATCGAAGATGGCATACCCTCCATCATCAAGAAGACCAACCTGATCAACTTTGCCAAGAGGGCGAAGACTGCAGAGGTGATTCGTGACATCCAACAGTACCAGAATGTGGGTTATTCCCTGCAGCCAGTGCCCGAGCTGCAGGATTACATCTTGAGCAACATGCAAGCTGCAGGAGATGTCCATGAGATGTACGACAAGAGCTTGCAAGTTGAACCACGCGAACGTGAGGATGAGAAGATTGTAAGGTATGTAGCGTTGCGGGACCAGCCCTCGTCCTACGGTGGTGTGCCTTTTTTTCACTGAGAGGCGGATTTCAAGAAAAGCGTCCGTTACAATGACAGATATGATACCCCTTGCATATTCAGCCAGCATTACATGTTCCCAAAAGAAAACTCTAGAAGGAAGCTTACTCGTGTGTTTCTCCATGCAGGGTACTAGCCGAGTCGGGGTTCCTCTAAGCAGCCGAGTCTCTCCAACGCACCGCTACAGCCAATGAGGGATTCCATATTCCTCGACCCTGGCGCAGCTGGCCGGAATGCGGGAAACCGATCCATTTACGGTGACCGAGCCATTGGACTTGTCGCGAGGAGTTTCACACGAAGCAAGCCATCGCGGGCTTGGAGCCCACCACAGCCGATGACACGGCCACGATTGGCAAATTGGCGGCCACGGAGAATAGGCACGGTGCCTTGGTCCGCCCTGTCGGTGCCTGAGGAGCATCGCTTTTAACCCCGATTCCCCGTTCCCAGTTTGGCAAAGTGCAGAAGGCTAGGCCCGACAACAATGGTGCTCAGCCCAGCGAGAGATGACAGACAGCTGTGTTCGGCGGTCTCGTCTCAATCGAGACGAAGCAGACCGCTTGGATTGGATAAGGAGCCCCAGGAGCTGGGGCCAATTTCCACAGCGACCAACAAGAGTACTATTACTACTCGTAGGTACGACTCGTACTATTATTACCCCTCAATTTCCCCCCTGCCCTAAACCCACCATTGTTTTACTCCAAGCCATCTCACGGGCGGGCGACTTGGATGACATGTTATTATTTACTACGGGCGTCTGGATCCGGGTCCTATTGCCATGGTATGGGTATCGCGGGACAATCTGGCTTTGGAAACAATGCGGCCAGTAAACAGGTCAAGCAGGAAGCCGTTGGGGAGTGGCAGCACCAACAACTATCGGATACCAAGGGTGCTCAAGGGTGCTCATGGGGAACGAACGACCGGGGGGGTTGATTGCATGGGGTACCACATTATCCTGCCAATGGGACTTGGCGGATGGATTCATACTAGATTGTATCCGTACCTTCCTTACCAGTACCTGTTTGTACTACTGCATTTAACCAGAGGTACAGATTCCTCCGTACATAGCACGCCACCCCCCGGCCACGATTGACACCAACGTCCGCGGTGGGGAGGAATGAATGAATGACTACAAACAAAATCCTGGCCATTGGCGAATCCTGAGCTGAGATCGATGTGAATTATGCTGATGCTGCCTGTAGTCTGGCGGCCCCACGGGCCGGGCATTGGGATCACCTTGCGTTAATTCAGTTTTCTTCATTATTAGATGGCCAAGGTATCCGTACCTAGTACTAGTAGTATCATCGGTGGTGAAAAGGCCCGGGCAGGAGAGGTGCAGAGCAGGTGCGGGGTTATAAACCCCCATGCGGGCCGCCTCCCGCATAGGTAGGTACTAGTGGTACTCCGTACAAGTAGTACTATGCCCCTCCCCCGGACTCCAGGCGTCTATCCCACATGTTCGTGTACAGCCATGCCTACAGCCTACATACTTAGTACGTCGTACATCGCATGGCGTCGAGTGCATGCAGATCAGCCACATCTCGGACGGCGTGCTCCCGTTTGGGACAGGATCATTCAAGATTTTCTTTTATTCTGGCGTTTGTGTATCCGCCCCGTGGGTACTCATCATGCGTGGAAATCAACGTGAAATCCCTCGGCCGAAGAGCCCAATTACCTAGTACTATCCCTGCCGAGGAAACACCGAGGAAACTCACCGAGCTAGCCCAAGAACAAAACGAAATATGAGAAATAGGGGGAAGAAAATAAGGAGAACATAGAGATCAAACGCAGAAACAGTGTAGAAGCAAACTCAGTGCCGGTGGAACTTAGCCTTGATACGCTGGCTGAGGCTGGGTTTCCCCTTGGAATGTTTGCTGGGGGAGGACTTGTCTCCATTTGAGGCGTCTGGCGACTGTTTCGTACCGACTTGATCATCGCCCTTTTGTTCCAGAAGACCTGATAATTAAAGACTGTGAGCGCTCTGGTAACAAAGATTCGGAATCTAATAGCTTACGATCGGCTTCCTTGCCGGCCCCTGGCTTTGTGGCGTCAAAGTCGCCGCCCTCAGAGGCAAACCCCGTCGTCTTGACGTGCTCTTGGCCAGTCCCCTTTCCCTCAGAGTCCTCTGAAACATCATTGGACGTGCCTTCCATCGCTAGGGCGGGCTCCTCCTTCTCACGGCCGGCGTCGCCGCCATGCTCCCGCGCAACCTCAACGAGAGGTCTGGGGCCGGGTCCCTCGACATCGACTGCCTGCGCCGAAGGGTCGTCGGGGTCTCGCGTGTCATTTTGGCCAGAGGCAGTGTCGCTGGCGGCAGGTGGCCCGGTGCCAGCCTTTTCTTTGATCTTGTCGTCGCTCAGCTTCGTCTCAACCTTCTTCTGCTCGTCGGGCTCTACTCATAACCCGGATGAGTATCAAGTTTATTGGGGATCTGTTATTTCGGGAAAACCTTACCAAGATTGCCTGCATCGTAGGGTTCGCCCTTGGTAACGTCCCCCTGGGCACCTGAGACAGGCTCAGCATTGGCATCGCCTTTTCCCCAGACGGCCTTAGTTGCAGCTGTTGTTACGTTGCTGATGGTTTCCATGATGGGATGCTCTTGGGCTCTTTAGGCTGTAGCTCTTGGTACGGATGATCGTCTCCGTTGACAAAGACCTCGACGCGTACAACTCTACAGTTGACCAGACGGGGATGGGCCAACTTGAAGGGTGGTAATGCTGTCTCCAAGTACGCCAGCACGCTGATGCCTGTGAAACAACACAGGAACAAGGAACAAAGGCAAGAAGGGGCGGGTGAGAGCAGGGGAGCGAGTGATATGTATCGGGTCAATATGAGTCCTCGAGGCAACGCAAACAGTCAATGTTTGCTTGGTCGTGTGAGGCAAGTTCTTCGTGTGTCTAGTATTGAGTAGTATCTTTCTTTGAATCGAGCTCGCAGGTCTCTAGAGATATTAAAGGCGAGGCAGGAAGGGGGAAGAGAGACCGAGACTGATGGGATTGATGGATGACGACGCGCAGGATCCAAGGCCGTGTTGTCCAGCTGTTTGAATACGCGATATGACGTCTGACCCTACCAATCTGTGACTCCCCGTTCAGATCTGACGTGCAGGCTGCCTACGACAAGGGGTCTAAGCTGGGCAGCGGAGAAGGAGATGTTGGTTCCATGTCGAAGCCCTTGAGCTCCAAGCCGCCCACCTAATTACCTACTGTTACGTCATTGATACATGGTGAGCTCGACGATGGGTCGATCGATGGCCGGTGCACAAGCCACTGTGGCGTGAGCTTGAGGCACAGCAACCTCGATCTTCGATGCGCCAACAGCCCCAAATTTTGGAACCTTTGAGACCGGAACTACCATGAGCCTCCAGCACGCGGATGATACTCGCGTCTATCCCTGTATTGAATGTATGAGTTTCACTGTTGCGGTTGGGTATTGACCACCCCTTTAGAGACCCCCTCTAGTTGGCTTAAGCCTACTCCGTATCCGTACCAACCGACAAAACCTGCCAGACCCGCTACCATGCCCGGAGCACGAGCATCCGCTCCGCCTTCAGACCTACAGCTCCTCTCCGGGAACTTGCAAAGAACCAATAACTATAAAGGCTACCTAAGCATGGTTTTCCGGTCCTCATCTTGAGAACTACCCGCGTCTGGCTACTGTGGAGATCCCTTACCAGTCTTGCGAGAAGTGCTCTTGATTTGCCAACAAAGTGGCCGAGTATCGTACCCGCGATTATTCAACGAGGACCCCTAGAAGTGAGACAATGACGCAGTCGGCTTGATGACTTGGCTCGAAGCTGCAGCGCAAGCTAGACGACGATATAGATGACGAAAAAGATTCTGGTGTCAATGACAAGATCCAGGAGTCAGCCGACGCCGCTAACGATGGCTTCTGAAGCTAACGGAGTTTCTTTCAATGACTATAACCCCGTAAATAGGGCACCATTTCAACATTACGGAGCCGGTATATACACCAAATAGTATTCGTATTCGCACCTGGGTTTCCAACGCTGATAAGAGCAACAAGGCCAACGAAGCCGCTGCCGAGCTGCCGAGGTTCGTGGAGGGAGATCTAACCCCGCCATCATCATGGCCATTGATCGACCCGCGCGCATGCATAGGGCCTGCAGTAAGGCCCATGTGTCAAGGAGATCTGCCATGTAAGTAGTATCCGTAATATGTAGTATGGTAACCGCCGCTGCAGAACGGGACCTGACATTGCAGTTGTCCAAACGAGGAACGCCGTTAAGCGGACACCCATGTAGCATGTCCCAAAGCAGTGTGGGCAGACAATTCATCCGGAAAACGTACCGTAGCCTCGTGCAATTTATAACTTTGGTTCGTGTCATGACACCAAGTTATTCCAAAGCCCCAGCTTCTCTTTCTGCTAGGATCTGACCCCGCTTCTCTGTAGACTAGAGCTTTGATTGATGCTTCGGGTACCCTTTTCTTTGCTATTCTTGCTTCCCCGATGGCTCTATTTATTCCGGGGTCAACTCAGTACGGAGTAGGACTGGTTGAGACACCTCATCCCGGTCAGTGTTACTTTGAAATGCGAGAAGTAACTAGTCCAGCCTTGAGAGCAGATTGATCAATATCCCCGTTACAATGCAGTTGGCTGAAAGAGCATCCAAGGACGCAAATAAAATCAAGACTCCATGAGCAACCCTCGTGATGGTCCCAGAGAATCTTCTCGTTCGTAGAGTCGACGCCTAACTAGAATGCGTAGAATCTCTAGCTCAGCATGTAGCTTTTGTGACGATGAGCTCATCGCCATTGAGTTGAAAATACGATCAATCTCAAGAAAACTTCTTCGCCTGTGATAGCAGTCAATTTACCTTGGCCACTTCAGAGACGGGAGACTTACACAGGCTAATGTTAAGGCCAAGCCATTCATTGATATAACCTTGTCGCGGGATCGCTGCCTTACACCGCAAACTTTTTGAAGCAATTTCTATTTGGCTAATCTTAGTAATATCATAACTACAAAAGATGCGCGGAAGAGTGCCGAGTCAACTGAACTGAATGGCCACGATACTATTTCTGTCGGCTGAACATGTACTGGTTGGAGTTCCACAAGAGCCTCAAGTCGGCCCAGAGCTCTCACTGCTTCAAGTTCTCACCCAAGCGTCCCAAGATCTAAATTAGATAGGTAGTCATCTGATAGTAATATATAGGAACTAACCTAATCTTACCCGTATAGCAGTATAGTTGAAGCTTCCCGGCGCATCGAGCAATATGGAGCTCTCAATTCTAGGCTACCCTCGACTCTCCGAGACGGTATGAATGCTGAACGCTCACTATAGGAAAGTCTAGACTCCTATGAGAACGATGAATATGGGCGGAACGCAACGCGTTATTGGTACTGGTGATTCTCCCTGCCTCCGTGATATCATGCCTCGATCTCGAAGGGAGCATGGGTCTCGGGGAGTCGTGTGCGGTGACCATGCATGCAGCGGTGTGCTTGAATACGCCAACTAATCGGCGATATCGCCTATTTACACAATGGCCGGAAGATGGCGCCCGACTTTCATGGTCCCACCTACCTAGAGGCTAGAGTGCTAGCAGTAGATATTAATATGCAGTATGAGTACGAGTAGTACGAGTAGTACTAGTAGTAGGCATACCTGTGAGTAAGTGGTGCTATTAATATGGTGTGGAACAGCGAGACCAGCGGTGACCATCAGCCTTAAAGATATGATGGTTAATCATCTGCTGTCGCGCTGAATGCAGACTGATCAATATAATTATTACACAATTTACACATCCGTGGTAGCCTGCCTCATTGCATGGAGTGCTGGGCGGACCCAGCAGGCCGGGACATGCAGCCAGGTACTGGCAGCAAGCAGCGACGAAACGTGACGGATGCACGCACGATGGTGACTTGAGGGTGCGAAACGAGGACGTACTGGACGTAACATGCAGACAGAGGTCAAAGAGAGGAGGAGGTGGCAGGATGGACAGCCACTGCTCGGTGCCTGGAAAAGTCGAGCGTTGGTTACCTAGTACCTACCTCGGCCCCTGATTCAACCCCGCATCAGACTTGATATCCTCTACAATATTGAGTGTCCAGAGCTTTAGTGTCCATTCTCCAAACGCCCAGGCGGTGGGCTCCACTGATGCACCTTTCGGCTGCTGCGAAGTAGTAGTAATACAGATACGTCCTCCATAGTAAGAGGAGGCTGTGGCATTGGATGGAAGGACCCGCCGTCCCCAGCCTTTTGCCTGGGGCGCCGTCGCACTGCCGCTGTCTGACTCGACGTTGGAGTTTACGAATACGGGGTTCTCCATATTATTACTCGTGCCACGGTACTCGCACTGCAAAGTACGGAGTAGTAGTGGTACGGAGTATCCGTACTAGTTAGTAGTAGTAGTAGTAGTAGTAGTAGTAGTAGTATTACCAGCGGCACGCCCATTGCACAACCCTAGAAATGTTCACATACTACTCCGTAGTAGTACTATCAACCACGCCACGAAAATGCAGCCAAGTAGCTTGCCTCTGGCATCCGAGCAAGTGATTGATGGCTCCTCGGCGACGGTTCATGAATATCCATGGAATCCAAATTAGCCAACTGGCACCTGTCACAGAGTCACAGAGTCACAGAGTCACAGAGTCACAGAGTCACAGACTGCCAGCTTGCCACCACCCCGCTTGTGGTGATCTTGATCCCTGCCCCCGTCCGTCCACGCCTGCGCGGCTGCGCCCACCCATCCTGGTCCACTCCCAGCTTACCCGACTCCCCCAATCTTGATTTCTTATTTCTTTCTTTCCAGGGCCCATTTGGCATTATGCTAGAATGCTTACTGAGGCCCCTGTGACTCTGCGAATCGAACCAAGCCAACAGTCCCCGCTCCTTCCGGCGGCAAGCAGATAGTAAAAGCTGGGCAGCCCGTCAAAGCCGCATTCCCGGGGCGAGAGAGGCCAAAAGCCAATACTCGGGACTGCCTGGCCATCTGGGGAACGCGGGCGGCCACGCCATTCTTCTTCTTCATCCGCCACCACCAGCTAGACCTTCGGCTGGGCCTTGGGGAAAGCGCTGCTTCTCACCCAACCTGTCCATCCCCATCCCTGACCAGTTCCAACACCTCTCCTCCTCCTCCTCCTCCTCCTCCTCCTCCTCCTCCTCCTCCTCCTACTGCTACTACTACTACTACTACTACTCCTATTTCTTCTTCTTCTTCCTCGTCTCCTCCGTCCATTCCTCCTCTCACCAGTACAGCCTCGGGGGGTCGGACTTCATTCAAAAGCAACTACGGATACCCTATTCCAAATTTCGTCCCTCAAATTCATGGTCCTCGGTCCGGCTCAAACTTCGTCGCCTCAGAATCGGGGACTTGCGAGCATTTGATGTGCCCAAAACCGCATGCTTACCCCCGACTACGACTGCTGGGTCAGGTTACCTAGTGACGCAAGGCGTCGTTGCGGTAAGGACCCCGGTCTTGCCCTGTCATTCCCTTCCTCGCCGCTCCAGGCTCCGTTCTACGCCTCACCGAAATCTCTACACTCCATTGCGCTCTGCTTCGTATGGCCTGCTGGTTCAACTTCGCAGGCACCCACTCTCGTCACTGTGCCCCGCCGGGATCTTCTTTGTGGCGTTGCCTCATGGGTTCATGGGGAGGTTTCCTAATCTTGGCCATCCAAGGTGATCAATGGCGATCAGCAACACTAGGGTGGGAAGCTGGTTGCAAGTGCATTTATAGAGCCTGTTGTGCGGCGATCCATCTCACAGAGTTGGCTACGTTCTCACTGCCTGTGTTTCGTTGTCCCTCCTCACAATACAAACCGCTGACTCGATGGGTCTCGAAGGAGTAGCCCTCTCTTTGATCAACTGGGAGAGACGGTACCAAAATTTCAGAAAGAGAGCCCTTGTAGGTCTCACTAAGGGCTTCTACCAGAAAGAACCGATCCTTGCAAGCACACAGACCGAAAGCTGTCCCTCTCCGGCCGTCGACTACAGCAACTGCCTCTGTTCGGAATGGGCTTGGCTTCCTGCTGCCCTTGTCCGCCGTTGAGTCGAATCGCCAAATCGAAAACTACACGGTGAGAGGGGCCCAGGGCGCGTTGCTTCCACTGCGCGCCGCTCTCTGCGACCAGATACTCACCATGGTATACTGTGGCAAGGCATCCCAAGGTTGCCAGAGCTGCCGGACTCGTCGCATCAAGGTAAAGACTCTTTCATCCGACCCCAGCCCCTCCAAACGTGGATGCAACATGTGTGCTTTGTTTGTATGCTTGAGATAACGCTGACCCCTGCAGTGTGACAAGATAAAACCTGATTGCTCGCAATGCATACGCGTCGGCAAGAAATGTCCGGGATATCGCGACCAACTGTCTCTTATGTTCCGAGATGAGAGCAGCAAGGTCATGCAGAAGGCGCATGCACAATGGGGCGTAGGCGAAGGTCCTGACACCAACTCCCAGGCATCTGCCTCCGGCTCTGTTGCCAACGATCCATCCTCTTCTAAATCGCCCCTCTCTCTTTCCAGCCATGATCACCAATCGCCGATCGAGTCCCTTCCCTCTCCGCCAGCCTCACATGCTGGCTCTTCTGTCACTACAAACCAAACTTCCACCCAAGTCAGCCGATTACATTCGTCCGTCATACCTAGTCTCGAGGAGCAAGGATTCCAGTTCTACGTGAACCGCTACTTAATTGGCCACCCGGACGAACCTAGGAACTCCGAAGAACTCAGATCATACCCATGGCTTTTCAACCCAGCTCTCCGAGACGTCTCCGCCGCACTAGGGCTTGCAGGCCTATCCAACATTAGAAGCGACGCTGAGCTCATGACAGATGCTCGCCAGCGGTACGGCAAAGCTTTGCGGACGGCCGGGGAGCTCATTCAGTCAAACAATGCACCGACTATTGATCTCGCCTCTCGACTTGTAGTGATGCTCGCCATGTTCGAGGTGAGTGCAGCCCTCAATGCAGGTCGCGTCTCAAACGAAAGCTAACCAATTCGCCAGCTTGTTAAGGGAACACAGTTGGGCGCCGGGAGCGTGTACGCCCATGTGGCTGGCGGCGCCGCTCTGATCCGCAGCTGGTTCCCAATGCGGATGACTCCATGTGGTGGTGTGCGACCCTTGCTCCAACTGTGCTACTCTACCGTAAGAGAACAATCCTATAGTAGGTGGATGTAGCCTCAGAGCTGACTTGGCGCGTAGTTTCTCACCGTTTACGAGGTGGGAATGCCTCTCCCCCCCATGTTTCACGACTGGGTAAACTTCAGCCAGCGCACCATACTCCCGGAGGACAAACCCGCAGTAAAGCTCGGCCTGGTGATTGCTAGGTTCGTCGAGATAGCCTCTTTTGTGCGATTCAGTGTCCCACGTGGAGCCAAAATGTCTACCAACTCGACATTGGAGCAACTCCTTGACATAGAGGAAGAACTAGGCGACTGGGAAGACTCTCTAGACGGCACATGGTGTTACAAGACTGAGAGAGGGTCGCATCTGCCACCTGCGGCTGTTTTTGAGGGCGAGTATCACAGTTACTACGACATGTGGGTTGCTCGAATATGGAACCACTACCGATGGTCTAGAATCCTGGTCAATCAATTGATCCTGGAATTGGGGAGCAACAATGCAGTGTCAGGCCAGCCCCTGATATCCGCCGAGGGCCGACGACAGCGCCTTGCAACGATCAGAAGGTTGGCAAGGGACACGCTAGCGAGCACACCCAGCCATTGGCGCCATCCTCTCTTGGAGGACAAGACTCCAGTGGCAGTCCAGCAAAAAGGCGGCGCTGGTGCCGGGGCGGCGGGTATCCCCATCCTCCTCTTCCACCTCCGCATCGCTGCTTGCGCTCCTGGAGTGCCCCCGGGGTATTTGGACTGGGCATACGGGGTCCTAGAGTGTATATGGGGAGATATAGGCATGCATCAGGCAAAAGCGATGATGGAATCGTTGCTGGCCCATCGAAAGTCGCCGGGAAATGCCGAGTCGGGCAAGCCTATGGCCTCGGTCACCAAGTCCAAAGGGTACATATTGGGGAAGAGAGTCAGCGACACCAGGGAGCAGGCACACCTCTAGAATTGTTGTGACGCCTTGAAGGCCAGACATTCAGAGTAGAAAAGAGGTTTTCTCGGCGTCTGTGGAGGTGTTACGAGCTTAAGTCGGCGTGTACGAGGAGCAGCAAAGTTTGTGTATTGGTTGTTGAATTTCAAAATAGCGCTGTGAATATGGAATATTATTCTACTCAACCATAGGTTTGAAGAGGCAATCTCGAGGAGAACTGTGATTTAGTTGCTACAATCAATCAAGATATCCGTGAGCTGCCCAAGGTACATATCATATATTGGATGAGAGCTACGAATAGCCCCGAAGAGATCCCAGGGCGGGATGGTGGATAATCTGGTTTTTTGCGTACTTGGGCAACAAAATGCAACTGAAAGGAAGGTGGAACTTGCGGATATGCAAATATAATATAGTAACCGAGGTACCCAGGTAGCCACCCGAGGGTCTGCCGGAATATTGTTACTGCGGGAGACCCCCCAGATCACCACCCCCACGATTGTTGCCTATTCCCAAAGCGTTCAGGCTTCAGTTGTCGCACGCGACAATGGTGCTCCACTATCGACGACATCGCTACCTTGGGCCTTGATAACCGCGTCCGACGACATAACAGGTGCCCTACTTTACTTCCACCAGGCCGGCGGCCCTATCGCCTCACTCTTTAATCTTCCACCGTCAGAGCCTCGAACTTCAGGCACCATCGCATCCATCGGTCATCTATTATCTAGCGCGACCGGAGCTATCATGGGAGGTAAGCGACATCGGCAGCGCGCTCTGCGCGCTCTTTTGGTGCCATCGTCGCTTCAGGGACTTACTATTGAGACTTAGGCGGTGAAGAGCAGACCATAAAGGTCGCGTCCAAAAAGAATGCCAAGACGGGTCCGATCAAGCTGAAGAAGAAGGCCCCGAAACATAAACAGCCCGGAAACTGGAGGGACGGGAGCGTTGTGGACGGTATGGCTCCAGTATAGGCTCCTCACCACAGAAACAGTGTACGCTAACAGTCGACACCTAGATGTCAAGAGTAAGAGCTCACCCGCATCAACGACAACGTCCCCCGGTCCGGTCGTGAACCAGCTAGACGAGAACGCGCGAGAGACGTTTGCGACGGGGCGCCCGCTTGAGGACAGTCCAGATCTACAGCAATGCAAGCACTGTAAGAAGAGCGTGCTCAAGACGGCGGCAAAAGCACATATTGCCCAGTGCCTGAAGGTTAAGAAGGAGAAAGCTCAACGAAAGAAGGAGGCTCGCGAGGCTAGGGAGAGGGCTAAGGAGGCCGCCAGGGAAGAAGAGGCTAGGAAAGCAGACGAGGAGAATGGCGAAGGTAAATATGACGACAGCGACGCCGACGCTGATGGATCGCCGGGTAAGAAGGGAAAGGCGGGTAAGAAGGCTGTCGGCAAGAAACCCGATGAGAAGGGCAAGAAGCGCAAGGCCGAAGGGCCGTTTGAGACCGGGCCCAAAGCCAAGAAGAAGAAGGACGAGCCCAAGGCCAAGGCTCCGAAAACGAAAGGTAACCCTGAGCTGCTTCATGTGGCCATAGATGCCCATGCTGACACTAGATCACAGGCCCTGTTGACGTTGAACGACAGTGTGGTGTCATCCTGCCCAACGGCCAGCCTTGTGCGCGATCACTCACTTGCAAGAGTCATTCCATGGGTGCGAAAAGGGCCGTTGCGGGCCGCTCTCTTCCCTACGATATGCTGCTGGCGGCCTATCAAAAGAAGAACCAAGCCAAACAACAAAGTAAGTTGCCTCCGATTGGCAAGGTCTATAAGAACGCTTCCAAGTTGCTCACCACCTGTTTTTCTCCTTATATCAGAGGCCGCTTTGGACGCAAACGCTCCGGTAGAAGATGAAGACGATCTCAACAATGGCCCGGTTGATTCAGACGAAGAGACGGCTGCTGTCATGAGTGCGCTTGCCAACTGGAAACCGCAGCCGGTCGTTCCACAACCCGTTTTCATGCCCATCAGGCGTCAGTACCAACTTTCAAGGCTCCATGAGCAACTGCAGATGGCCACCAACGGCGGGCGTACCAATATATTTGCAGTAACGGGGTTCGGTGCGCAGAAAATGCCTGAGCCGCAAGCAGGCCTTCTAGACGGGGAAGACGCTCCAGGTGAGGTCGACATGGCCATGGGGGGCTTTGGCAGCGCCAGCAGGGCAGCAAGCATCGGAGGCTCGGCACCACCGCACAGGCGACCGTCTGTGGCTAGTCGAGGATAGAAAACCTCGCGCAGCGCAGTCGTCGCAACACATGCAAGATATCGTACCGGTGCGAGTTCTTCATGTAGCAGCACAGCTGGAGAGCACAGCTCAGGCTTCAAGCCAAGAATTGACCGCCCAAGAGCTTTCGGGGTGGCATGCAGCTTGAGCAAGACAGCGCACATGAAGAGCACACCAACCCTACCAATGCAGGGTTTGCAAACAGGAGAAGGAAGGGGCCCAGCACAGATACAGCGACCTCAAGGACACGAACGCCGTCAGGTCAGGCCATGAGGATAAGGCGGCTATTAAGTTGATACCCAATGACATTAATGATATATTATGGAAGGAGCTCGGAAGGGGCTGGCGTTTGAGACCTAGGATTACTTAGAGGCAAGATGGGCGTTTTAGGTTGGATGATAAGGCGCTCAAGGGTAAAGCAGTCAGATTTTAAACCTTTCAGGCCTCATTCTCCCAGGGAGCAGAAATACAAATTTTACTCTCAGGAGTTGCTCCGTCAACAGTGCAATGCAGCGTCGATACCTTGCATCTCGCCGATTATTATGGACGTCGCGACAACTGGGCCATTGTTGGAATGGGAGCCTTTATTAAACAAAAATGAAGGCAATGTGGGATGTAACTTTTACTGTCTTGCCTGTTGTAGAGGGGTATTGAACAACAGATATCGCGGTCAGTACGGAGTACTCCGTACTCCGTATTGGTCGACAATCGGCGGTTTTCATATGATGACGTCGTGCCTCGGCATTTGAGCCTGGCCGACGCGATCCGACAGCCACCCGCAGCCAGAGCCATGATCTAATGTAGTAAGTAGGTGCCAATCTAAAACCATAGGTTCTCCTCTTTGTTGCCGCGATTCTCCTACTCGGTTCTCTACTCTAGTCTCGATTTGCTGTTGAGCACGATCCTCTATGGCATTAGGCGCGGCGCTCAACGCCCTCGGTCACGCGTCGTCCGGGTCCGCAGGAACGGCCATCTCGACAGCAGCCTTGTACCCGCTCGACCTCGTCACGACGCGCCTCAAAGCACAGCGGCAGCTTAGCAGCAGGGAGACACACTACGACGGCGTCGTCGACGCGTTCAGGGACATTGTGAAACGCGAGGGCGCCGGTGCGCTGTACAGTGGACTGGGTACCGACATTGGCAAGTCCGTTGTCGACAGCTTTCTCTTCTTCGGCTTCTACAACTATCTGCGACGTCACAGCAAGCAGCCACCGCGAGCACTGCAGGAACTCGTGCTAGGCTCCTTGGCTGGAGCCTGTTCCAGAGCCCTCACGACACCCATATCCAACGTTGTGACGCGCAAGCAGACCTCCGCCGGCAAGGAGACGCTGCGGCAAATGTTGGCTGCCATGTACAAGGAATCGGGGCTGCTTGGGCTCTGGTCAGGCTATTCTGCAACATTGGTTCTCACTCTGAATCCGAGCATCACCTTCTTTGTCAACCGCCGCCTCGCCAAGCGGATCATTCCTGCACTGAAGGAGGAAGATATACCAGTCGCCTGGGCCGCCTTCCTCTTGGCTGCCTTCAGCAAAGCCTTCGCAACGGCATTAACATACCCCTTTCAGACAGGGAAGACGAGACTTCAGGTTGCCTCCCGATCCGCACAGCCAGACGACGAGGAGAAGGGTTCCTCCGCAGGTTCGAAAAGGCCTCCCAGGTCGATAAGCATGCAGTTGAGGTTGTTTTTGGAAGTGTCCATCTTTGGCGTTGTCCTTCGTATTCTCCATCGCGAAGGCGTCCGGGCCCTCTACGACGGGTTGTCAGGCGAGCTTCTCAAGAGTTTCTTTGGTCACGGCCTCACAATGTTCACCAAGGGTGTCCTTCACAGGCAGATTGTGCGTCTTTGGCTCGTCTACAGTCCTCGGGTCCGGCAGAGATTGCAGAAAAGATGATAGCAGCTAGGCTAATCGCATCGATGCGATACCGCAAATCGCCGTGTTATCAACTTAGCATTGGAAGGCAACACCCGATTTCTCGACGGTGCTCGAGCCCCGCGCAGAGAATCCGGTCCCTTCCGACCTCAATGCAACGAAGCCTGTCGGCAAATGCGGTTTGGGCCCGCTTTCTGCTGGAGACGCCACGGCCACCGGCTCATCGCAGACGAAACAGGTTATGATGTTATCCTGGTCTGAATCCGTGTGCTTCCCGTGCGGTATGAGGAATTGCCTGACACACTTTTGGCATAAGACATGCCCACATCGTTTGGCCATGATCGGCGCTGAGGCGTTGGACAAGACCTTGCGGCAGGACGGGCATGTTCTGCGCTTGTCCTTGGTTGAAGGGTCTACCTGCTCGTCGAAGTGAATAGTGATTAGCTTCTGCATGGAAAGCGCGTGCGGGCTGTCGTCGGCAGAGGCAGGGCAAGTCGGAGCCGTCTTAGCTTTCTTGACCGCAGGCCCAAGCTTGGTATCATGTACGTCAGGAGTGAGGGAAGGAGTCCAGAAAGATGGGAGAGATGGCTTCGCGGCCTGTGTATGTGTACGTTAATATAAAGAAAAGGAGGTCAGAGTGAATGGCGTGTTGTATATACATACCTTTTCATCTTCAATGGCTTTCCTCGCCTTGGCCTTGTCTTGCCTGGCATTCCGGTTGACCTCGTCTTCGTCCAGCGTAAACTTCCGCTTGATCCCCGCGCCATCTTTATCCTTGTTCGCCACAACGAGCTCGTTCCCTGCAGATAGCGAAACATCTCGGGGGGTATCGTCCGGCGATTTCGTAGGGATCGCCTTGGTCGTCTTGTTTATCTTGCTTCCCACAGTCAAGCCAGCCTGTGTCATCTCGAAGTCACGGATGGCTCTTGCGCGGCTCTCTTCCTCTTCCAGCGCGGCCTTCTGAGCGGCCTCGTCTTTTGCACTCCGGCGGGCTTTGTCAGCCCGCTTGAGTTCCTGTTTTTGAGCGAGGATGTTGGTTAGGGCACACTCGCGGCAGAAGATGTCGCCGCGCTGGCAGGACACGGGCTCGCGAGCTGTCTCAAGGCACAGGCCGCAGGAGCCGAAGGGGAGGAAGGAATCGCGATTGAGGCGGGCGGATGAGGCATTCCAGTGGGATTGCGCAAGGGCTCGTTCGTGCGATGTGAAGACTGGGCGAGAAGTGTTCCTTTTACCTGCGCGGCGGCAGCTGTCAGAAGAGACAGAGCTATATGGCAGGGGGAGGACCTATGGTACGGAGTAGTATGGGATTGCTCACTATGTGACATGGTTGCGGGAGAGCACGCGACGACGAGGACGCGCGCTGGCAGGTGCCAATGGCTGTGGTGGACTTTGGCAATGCTTGTTCTGGTACGGATACTCCGTATCTAATATACAACTGGAGTCTGATTCCAAAGCCCAGGTGGTTGGCAGCCAAGGGACAGGCAACCAGGGTACGAAGCATGGAGGTACGGCGTGGATGATGGTGGGCAATAATTCACCAAGTACTATCCGTACTCGTAGTAGCAGTATTACTAGGTACTTAGTACCTAGGTACTTACCTCTTTGTACGGATACTCGTAAAAATGAGTGCCGATTCCTGGTGGGGGACGACCCATAGGCGACCCATCGACGGCAAAAAACGCGCCTAGACGCGCCTCCAGGGTCCCAGGAGTCTACGTGACTGCGTCATGGGCCGGAAAGACCCAAAGGTTCCCCGGTACCTGGAATATTTTTTGTCTCGCATCAGATACCTCCTAGGTATGAGCAAGCCATGTCCGTGCCGGCGCCTCCCACGCGACCGAGCCTGCCATGGCGGCTTGGGTCGGTGGCTGTGATGAGCTCGGTGGGCGCGCTCTCCAGAGCCTTCCTGTACGGCCTCAACAATGTCGAGGTCACCGGCATGGACAATCTCCTGCGCATGTTGGACAGGCGCAAGGCCGTCGAGGACCGCCAGCGAGGCCTATTGACTGTGTGCAACCATGTTGCCGTGTATGCCATCCCTTGGCTTCTTCCGCCTTGACGAATCCTAGAGACCTAGACTGACCACACATCCCCTAACAGCCTCGACGATCCCCTCATATGGGGGATCCTCCCCCTCCGCTACGCCGTCAATGTCGAGAATCTCCGATGGAGTCTCGGCGCCCATGACATATGCTTCAAGAATAAGTGCGACCATCACTACTCAAATGCCGGTCCTCGGCCTATCTCGTCTCATATGCTAACACGGTACAATCCAGATTCACATCTACTTTTTTTAGCCTGGGACAGGTCCTGCCAACACACCGCTATTGGCATTCTCCCCACGGCGGCCTATATCAGGAAACCATGGCACAGGCCTTGAAGCTCCTCTCAGGGCCGCCTCGAAAATCTGCGGTGGTCGAAGCCGAGCCGTCGTTCTTTTCGACCAATGGCCAGGACACCTTCATGGCTCCCTCGTCGTACACCGCAAACCGCCACGCCTGGGTCCACATATTCCCAGAAGCCTGCTGTCACCAGAGCCCCAACAGCACCTTGCGGTACTTTAAATGGGGGGTATCTCGCCTGATTCTCGAGAGCGACCCAGCGCCCGACTTCATCCCCATGTTTGTTCACGGCACCCAGCTCATCATGCCTGAAGAAAGGGGGTGGCCGCGGTGGGCTCCTCGGATAGGGAACCGCATCCGCGTGGCTATTGGTGAACCTGCAGATGTTGATAAGCTCTTCGGGGAACAGCGCGCCGCTTGGAAGCGTCTCGTCAACAAAGGCGACCCGGAGCTCCTCAGAAATGGCCAGGAAGCCATCCAACTACGAGTAGAAGTGGCCAAAATGGTCAGAGATGAGATTGGCAAGCTAAGAGAGAGTATGGGACTCGCGCCTGAAAAGGACGAGACCGCGGCGCTGGCAGAGACCTGGGCCAAGGAGCCCAGCCAGCGCAAGTTCAAGAGCCCAGTGGACGGGAGCCTGGTTAATCGACATTAAGATCCGACAGGGACATAGGAAAGAAAAAGAAGAAAAGACCATATGCATATTCATGCTTTGAATTCGTAGTATTAAGTGGCTTGTTTTACTTTCAGGGTGTGCGATATCACCCTTGTGCTCTTCCTTGAGCCTTTGACACCTTGTAAGTCGCATACAGAAACGACACGCCAGGTCTAGCCCTTGATTACCCATCCAACTCCAAAAGTGTCCCAAACGTGAAATAAATCAATCAATTTGCTTGAAAAGAGAGTATGCGTCGGAAGAAGAAACGCGGCAGCAACGTCACCGTGGTGCTAGGGGCGGCCGACACCACTAGTACCCATCGTACCCCTGAGTCGGCACGCCTGACTGGTAGTTCCGCGCCTGTGCCTGCATTGCCTGCTGGTGGGCCTGTTGCTGGTGATGATGCTGCTGCTGTTGTGCCTGCGATGGCGGCTGCTGCTGATGCATTACAAGGTCATTGAACCAAGGGTGCTGCAGAGCCTCATGGGCGCTAATGCGCAACTCGGGCCTCAGCTGGAGCATACGCTGCAGGAGGTCAATCCCTGTAGGATCAATGGCCTGAAGTATATTTCTGAGGTCTTGAGTCGCATACATTTGGAACGTGGGTTTGTATTCGGGGAGTTGAGTGATTCCCGGCCAAGTCCGTTCAGTTGGGGTTCCCATGATGCGAAATATCCTGGTAATCTGGTCCTCGTTGGTGGTACCAGGGAAGAGGGGGCGTCCAGTGTACATCTCGGCCATGATGCACCCCGCCGACCAGATATCGATGCTGGTGTTATATGTTCTGCTCCCGAGGAGGACGTCCGGGGCGCGGTACCACAGGGTGACCACCTCGTTGGAAAATGTGTTCACAGGGATGCCAAAAGCCCTGGCCAGTCCAAAATCACCGAGCTTCAAAATCCCTTTACTATTAATGAGCAGGTTCTGCGGCTTAAGGTCTCGGTGGAGAACGCGGTTCTGGTGGCAGAAGTCGATGCCCTTGAGCAGCTGGTACATGAAGGACTTGATGGTGCTAGGCTTGAGAGCGCCGCGCTCGCCTTGGGTATCCATGTATCGCTTTAGATCGCCGTCCATGTACTCGAAGACGAGCATGAGCTTGTTCTCGGTGTGGATGACATCGTGGAGGGCAACAATATTCTCGTGCTTAAGCTCCTTCATAAGAGAGATTTCGCGGATGGCGGTGGACGGCGTGCCTTCTTCGGAATCCAGGTGAATTTCTTTGAGGGCGACGAGCTCGCCGGTCTGGCGGTTGCGGCCCTTGAAAACCTGCACGAATCTGCGTTAGCTGATGTTTCCTGAACCACGAGTCCGAAGGCGGCCGACTCACCGTGGCATATGTGCCCTCGCCCAGCTTCTCAAGCTGCTGAAACGAACTAGGATGCCGTTTCCCATCCATGGCGGCGATATGTGTCTAGGGAGCAAAACGTATGGAGAGTAAATGCCGGCGGCTTCGATCGGGAGAGGGGGGATGGACGTCGTCCCCGATGGAGATCAGAGGCTTATGGGGTGTAATGGAAATTTACCAGGTGACTCACTGACTCCATCGCAGGCGCCGTGGTGGATTGCACCCAATCGCCCTGTACTATCATAAGGGAACCCAATCAGGGGACTCCTATTCCCGGTCCCGCCAGCATGCCCCACCAGCCCTACACGCCAAGTACCCCTAGTGGGGACAACTAACAGTGACGCGCTTCTACCTCGCGGGCACCTGATAAATGAGTACTTTGTCTTCTCACCAGTGGCACCCACCGCGGGGAAGCGCTACACGTCGCTATCAGTCATTATCAGGTGGACGTCGCGTCATCCCGTCCTCAATCGTGCGTCCAACTCTATAACTCAGTTGCACAATCACTGCGACGGCGCTGCTGGTGAATGGTCTACCATTCAACTCATCCGGCTTTTGGCCACCAGCATAGCCTCCAAATTACGGATACTCCCAACCATGCGACCTGTCCCAGGCGTGGCAGACAGTCGACAGGGCGGCGGTACTGACGATGGCACATCAACGACGTCGACGGCCGCTCCCATAGCCTGCTTCATCACCACCGAAGATGCTCTCGACACCTCCAGCGACGATTCCAGGGGGGCACGGTTTAATACAGCATGCTCATATCGAAAGCGCAGCCGCGAGTCAACGTGCCACTCTGCCCGAAGTCAGTCCCCATCACTAGCACCTAATACCAGGGACAGCATCGCCTCACTCTCCTCGTCTACACTGGGGTCCGACTCGGACCCGGAGACGCCACACGAATACTCTCCCTTCATCACTCCCGAAGTACCCACGGGCCTTTCCAGACCGCTATCGACAATCAGCATGGGCGCACCTTCACCGCAACACAGAGGTCGCTCCACCGCCCCGAGTTCAAATGGCCGGTCACGACGTGAGGCTGCTCCTCAGCTCATAATGCCTAGCCTAGCCGTCCCGCAGCGTCGGCCATTCTCAGATGCCGGAAAGTCGGTTGGAAGTCTCAGGATCATGGTAGCTGGGCAATCAGGTAAGACGATTCCTGTCGCAGGCGGGAGTCCAACCCAGGATATTATGGTGCTAATAGATCGGCTTAGGAATTGGAAAGACATCCCTCGTCCAGGCCATTGCTCATTCTTGCGAACATATTGTTCACATAGACCCCGTAACTTCAACGTCTCACGACGAGTTCAGCGAGATGTGGGCAAGCACCAAGCCTCGTCCTTGGTGGCGGGGAGAGCTCGATCATGCCAACTCAAGAAGGAGAAGGAGGGCGTCGACTAGCGAAATTTTGGATAGGAACCTATGTTTTGTTGTGAGATCGGCCTTTCACCGCTCTGCATCAGTAAGACCTCTACCCATTACAATTGTTATCACTGCTAATCGAACGCCCAAGCATATGGAAGAAAGCGATTACGTCGATTCCCTCCTATCACCCATTCTTGACAAGCTAATTGACGACTCTGATCTTTGGAATATCCTCAGTGGTGGGGGTCAACCCATTGTTGACGTCATGCTATACATGATACCACACACAGGTACGAATCATTCACGGCCCTAGAGATAGACCTACTAATCCTGATCCTCCAGGTCTGGAAATGCGCGATGTTGACTGTATTAAATCGCTGCAGAATAGAACCAACATCGTCCCACTTCTAGCTCGCGCAGATGAGCTGGATGCTGGATCGATATATGCAGCAAAGGAGCACATACGTCAACAAATCGACGAGTACGGGCTAGATTGTTTCTCATTTGCAAGTCCAGGCTCTGACTCAGAAATCATGGATATATTCTCGGTTTCGAGCGCAACCCACATCGACTATGACGTGATGGACGCGAGCGTCCTCATGAGTTCTGGATATGTTCAACCTTTAGTGGCGACAGATCTTGCGCGACTGGTCGAGCAAGTGTTCTCCATGAATGGGAGCGCATGGCTCAAACACTCAGCTGCCACCAAATGTGTCCAATGGCGACGTGACCAAGATCGTGGCCTTGGCCTTCCCATGGCATTGACGCGCTGCGACCCCTCAAAATGTGCACTGAGCCCGGTACTTACGATAAACCCTTTCATTCAGAGCCATTCTTGGGACAGAGTTGAGATTTCAAACTGGGCACAGGGGTTGCGACATAGCCTTGAGGCTGAGCAGATCCACCACGTTACCCAACAACGCTTCGCAGCTGAGGTCCATCAACGACAAATATCACGAGGTTTGGTTAGGCGTCCAGGGAGGTCATCAGGGGGCCGAAATGGTGACGAGCCAGTCAATCTTGTCCACCAGGACCCCCTAGGTCTTCTGCAAGCAGGAAGTCGGATCAAGACAAACGGGCAGCTAACCTTTGAGTTGATTAGCAGCCTTGGTCTCGTTGGATGTGCTGCAGCGTGGGCAGTTGGGCCAGAGTGGGCTTTCCACCGGGGGCTAAGACAACTGTCAAGGGATATTCTTGGATGGACAATAGTTATGTGAATTTTGCTTTATGTCTTAGAGATACCACTTAATCTATCGGGTCGGTCACGGCTCTTTCCTCATTATACACATACGATTTCAAATGGTTGTTGTATCCCCCCGTAAAAGTCCGACGTTTCCAATAATGAGAGCATGTTCTAGGTAAGAAAAAGGCATGATATCGTAAGCGACTAAGTTGAAGGTAATCCATACAGGCATTGCCCAGCAACTCCAAAAGCTAACATGATGTTTAACATAGCCATGAGTTCCAAGAAGATGCATTTCGCCATCGCACTCTCCGCATTGTGAGAAACGACTCTCAGAAAACGAAGTACCGCGAAGAGACATGCGAGTTCCCCAGAATAGCAATACCACAGTATCAACACTGAACCCCCGGGACTTCCACCCGCGATCTCATCCCCCTGTCGCAAAAGCGCGAGTCCTACATTGTCGGAGCGTTACCTACCTGGGTAAGGATAGTAAGATGGAATTGAATACACTTCAGGTAGAGCTTTGCCACCGCTGTACATGAAGTTAGGGTTTTGCCGGAACGACGCCTTTGCAACAATGGCACGGACAGTGAACAGTCGCTACTTGGCCCCAAGCTTCTTCAGAGCCTCGCCAAAGTTAGGCATATCGTCTGCAGACTTAGCAACGTGAGACCAGCAGATGGTGCCAAATCGGTCAACGGCAAAGGCGCCACTAGCTTGCCACATGTCGCCGCTCTTCCCAGAGCGGTTCCAAATGCCCTCGGTGGTCCCAAGCTTGTAAGTAGACCAAAGGACCATAGGGTTGAAGACATTCCAGGTGTGAAAAGTGCCCAGCCCCCACTGGGTAAAGAGGTTGCACTCGGGGTCGACAATGACCTGGGCGTCCCAGGTGCCACCGACGAGGGGAATCCAGCGATCCGTTTCCTCCTGTGAGGACTGGGACACGGCGATGAACTGGACTCCTGGATGTTCCTCTGAGAGGGTGGCTAGGGTCTTGAAGTTCTTCTCTGCGACTAGGAGTGGTGTGAGCAGCAAGATGTACGAGTACGCCGCTTATGCTTACATGGGTCACCGCAGTACCGGAGGAATACGACGATGGTCAGTCGTCCATTGGGGAAAGGAAGTCTATTGGATGATGGAGCCTTCTGACCGACTTCCAGTACTCGTACAGGCCTGACGTCTTTGTGAGGTGGCGTCTGCTGACCCCCGCCCGCTTGGGTACTCGACGATTGGGACATGGCGACCCTGGAACGACCTAAGTAGGTAAGAACAGGGATGCCAGGCGCCGCGTCAAAACTTGGTGAGCGTTTGAGAATCCCGGAATCCTCGAGTCGGGGAGTATGCTGGTGTGGTAGATGAGCTGGTGAGGGCAAGAGCTGGAGATAAGATCACGATGTCACAATGTTAGATGGGCAGTGCCTAACGGTGACTCAGGATCGCGGCTCTCGAGTTTACCTTACTGGGTTGATGAACTCCTGGCTCACACACCCCCAAGCCGCCAGTGACATTTGCGAAGGCTGGAAGCCGAGAGTCTACTACGTGCGCACTACCTAGTACCTAAGTACTTACCTATTATCGACTACCTAGTAGGTAAGGTACCTTAGGTAAGTTCGTAGGTACTCTTATCGGGTATGTACTTCAATTCAGCTTCCTCCCTTCCGCGAGAGCGCGGGGTTCCACAACAGAGCGCTTAAGTAAGCCATGGTGAACTTCCACAGTCAAGGTAGTATTTCCCTAAATCCAGGTAGGCATCAGTTTATGTCTACCTGCTTGGCTCGATATATTACCCTGTGGCGTGGTGCTGCTTCGAATATACTGGGTAGTAGGTAGAAATGCCCACGAGTAGGCGACTTCCTAGCGCACAAGTCCACCAGAAGCTGAGAAAAAGCTGTCGTCAAGGTTTCCCCCTCTCGGGCACCTGGCATCCGGTCTAGCCACCCTAGGGACCCCACAAAGCTGGCTTTCAGGCCCCCGTAAAAGATTGACAGTCTACGGATGCATATATGGTGACTCTAATTGCCAGTTTCGGAATTTGGAGTGCCCTTTTGTGCGAGGCTAGTAGTACCCGGCTTCTGTTGCCTTCAGGCTGTACACCATGCGCGAGATCGTCACTCTCCAGCTCGGCCACCTGAGCAACTATGTGGCCACTCATTTCTGGAACGCCCAGGTAAGGAAGAAGACAACGAACACTCCTTTCGCCGCACATGGGCATCACGACCTCAAGCTAATCAGGCTGACAGGAGTCTTACTTCACCTACTCCAACCAGGAAGAGTCTCCTGTCGACCACAACATTCACTGGAGACCAGGCATCGGGGCTGATGGATCGGAAACTTTCTTGCCACGGACAATTATTTATGACCTCAAAGGAGGGTTCGGTGCCCTCCGTAAAATAAATGCCCTATACGAGCCGCAAATCGAGCCTGGGCATCTAGAAGCTGTCTCATCACTCTGGTAGGTCTCGTCTGAAAGGGGGCCGGCACCGGATCCCAACCAAGCACTTATGCTCATTCACTACCAGGTCTGGCCAGTCAGTCCTTCACAAACAGCCGTCCGTGGAGACTGGCGCCTACCAGGCGAGCCTGGACACGGGCACCCAACCGCCACAGCTGACGAGCTCGACGGTGCGATACTGGTCTGATTTCTCTCGCGTATATTACCACCCCAAGTCTCTGATCCAGCTCTACGATTTCGAGCTCGATTCCACAATTCGCCCATTTGAGCGCTTCTCCATGGGAGCTGAGCTCTTCCAGTCACTTGAAAAGGACGAGGACATTGTTGACCGGGACTTCCGTCCCTTTGCGGAGGAGTGTGATCGGATGCAGGGTATCCAGGCCTTGGCTACATTAGACGATGCCTGGGGTGGCTTCGCAACAAGATATCTCGACGCTTTGCGAGACGAATACCCCAAGTCTTGTATTTGGCTATGGGGGCTCCAAAGCCCCACGGCGGACGTGCCGCTCGAAAAGCGCCGCCTACGCACGGCTAATGTGGCTCAGTCCATCGCTCAGGCGTGCTCTACAGCATCCATGGTAGTGCCGTTGACTATACCTGAAGGCCAGTTCCCGCGCAATTTCTCTCTTGACTCTAGATCTCCGTGGCAAGTATCCGCAGCATTCGCGACTGCCATCGAAAGTAGTACCATTGAATCCCGTATGGCTATCCGAGGGAATAGCCAGCCGGCGTCACTGTGGGACATGGTTGAGAGCCTGAATGCAGGCGGGAACCAGACACTCTCTCGCATCCGTATGGGTGTTGGGTCCTCAGTGAGCGAACAGGCCCAAGAGGGAACAGAAGCGGAGTTCTTTGGCCTTGGGAACCTCCAAGGCCCTGCCAAAAAAAAACGGAAGGGGCGAGTTTTTGGACAGCTGTCGTGTGTTCGTGGGCCTGAACCAGGCAAAGATGATGCTGGCGGCGATGGCGAAGAAGCTGATACCTGTAGCCGTCGACTCGTGGGGGAGCCTGTCTACCGGAGGTAAACATCCACAGACGCCCCAACTATCCACGTAAAGCTCACAAACCGGAACAGATTCGACACGCCGCTCAAGTTTCCTTTGCTCGATAGCTTCCCGTCTATCTACAAAGACGGAGCTGCCCAAAGGGATATCAGCATCCGGACTGTGTTGTCGACGGACACAACTATGACGCCACAAGTCAAGAACCTGAAATCGCTTACATTTTGGTCAATTCCATTAGACGAGCGTGAGGCGCTCTCTAATGGGCTAGCTGAGATTGCGGACGCATACCAGGATGAGTGGTCAAGCGGTAGTGATGATGATGATGACGATTTGTGATGCTATACTGCTGCAGACGGAGTTTCTACCCCTACGGTCTTCAGTTGTTTGATGTACTAAGGCTGCCAGCGGTAGGGTTAAAGAGGCCTGTGGCCTCAACACGTGCTTGTATTGATCTAGCGAAGCCGACTTTCTAAGTACAAACCCAAGACGGGACTTTGTGATAACGTGGAAGACCACCAGATTCACATCCCCAATGTGGCGACAGCTATTCCACTGGGAAGTGTGCAGCGGTTACACCTAATTTTGCGACCACGCCTACCACACAAACCCTCTTCATGACATATGTCGACCTGCTATTTGTCATGTTCCTATGCTGGAAAGAGGACCAGTGGCACCTTGTACCCGGGGTAGGATGTGCGGCAGACGCTGGGAGAAGATGATACTTGAAGAGGAGGATTAGCGGGTAGGATAAAATACTGGCGTGATTCCCTCTTCGCTGCAAGAACCCTAGGGCTATGTGGGTATTGGAACATGTTCTGCATGTCAGTCAGGGTCGCAAATATCAACGACATTCCTTAGATCAGCAGTGTCCGGAGGGATAGCTGGCCAAAAGAGGACAGCATATCGTAAGAAATGGCCAAGGCACATTAGGCACATTGCGACTGGCGGAACGTGCAGTAATTTTCCAATCAACATCGTCTCAGAACCCTAGGGTCCTCAGCCCGCGGCTGCGACCGAAGCTTGCTGTCGTTTCGCTGGCGGAGGTCGTTGCGGGTTCTCCTGTTAAACCGTCAGTACGCTGCCTCGCGGTATAGAACTACGGGCCACTCGTGGTGGCGCAATTTGATGCCCGGACACTGAGGTCGGCGCGGATGAATTACCTCTGAAGCCTCTCGCTTTTTCCCATTAGGTGCGTTCTTAGCGCCCGACTTTTTCTGGGGCTTCTTCTCGCCAGGCTCGAAGACGTCATCGGGAAGGTTAAAGCTGTACGGTAATGAGCAACTAGCCCGGGATATGTGGTTCGAAGGAATAGCTTACTTCCGGCAGTGCTGAACACCGATGGACGCCTCGTTCTTCAAATCATCCTGGTACTTCTTCCAAGACGTGCAGAGTGTCTTGAACTCGTCGACCTGATATGAAAGATCCAGGGATTTCGCATCTTAATGGTTAGCAGGAGCGAGCAAGATATGTAGGCACTAGTCCCCAGAAATTTCCGGTGAGGCGGATTGCCAAACAAAAGGGAACGACAATGGGAAAATACTTACTACTCGCAAGTTCCAAGCCGATGTAATGTGTTGTGGTAAAGATGTCCATTGTTTGGGGAGAGGCTATGACACTGGAGTTTATGTCCTCGTTTTCTTCTTTGACGCGCGTTTTATCCTCGGATTTCACATCAGCGGTCTCTGCTTTTGGAATGGTGGATTCGATGCCTCCCTCCTCGGTGTCATCTTCTTCTTTCTTGATGACTGGTTCCTCCTTCTTCACGGGGTCGCTGCCACTCGCGCTGCTGTTCGCGCCATTAAGGCTTGGCGTGTCTCGGCTAACGAGGAACTCCATGCTTCCTTCCTGAATTTGGAGAATTTCCTCGCTAGTCTTACACCGGTGCCGACGTTCGTAGCCTTTATTGAACGCATGGGCCAAGGCGATGCTCGGATGCTGCTCTAATTTCTGGACGAGCATCCGTACCTTGGACTCGACATAGCCGGACCAAATGTTGTGAGCCTCCGGCGTTTTGCTAGTGGCTATGACACTGATGTAATATTTGTAACCGGAAGTGAAAAATGTGTGCTTGGTGAATAGGTCGCTCCATGGCCGCTTCCCTGTCATGATCTTCTCTGTGATTTCAAACCCGCGTTGAAGCTCTCGCTGTATGATAGTCATGGAAGATCGAGTGATGTTGAACGTGGCACACATGGAAGGGTAGGCCGGCGTTATAACGGGCATGAGATGAAACGAGTCGCCTTTGTGCAGCTGGAACATGGAAGTTAAGCGGGCGGCCAAGGAAGAGGTAGGAGGGAGACAAGACGCACCTTGGGGTTCCACACCCTTACAGGAAGGGGCCCGCTCTCGATCGGTTTCAGCAATACTGGATGGGGCCACTGCCACTGGCTGATGATCAGGAAGAATTTGTTGACCACCACGGAAGCTGCAGCCTTGGGGTAAAGTTGGCAGACGCGAGCAACGAGCATAGCCCAAGCTACACCGCCCGGGAAGCCCATGATATTTGCGTAGACGGCACGGCGCTGTGCCCAGAGTTTGATTGCTCGTAGCGCCTTTCGGAAGGTGCTCTGCTCGGGGACCAGGTTAAGGATTTCGTCCGTGACGCGAGTTCCGTTTAGGGAGCGGAGCTCAGCCTCGTCCAATCCACGCAGTAGCGCAGAATCCTGAAGAGTTAGATCTTCAGGAAGCTGCTTCTGAATGATTCTAGAGAAAATCAAATCAATGCTAATACCGGAGTACTCAAACTTGATGATGGGCACGAAGGCATCCGTTACCACGGTCAGATCTGTGATAGCACCTTTTGGGGCCATGGCGACAAGCATTTTGGGAAAGTGCTCGAAGTAGTCTTCCCGGAGAACGTATTTTGGGGCGACAATGAGTGTGTCGATATCGGAGCCAGGGCCATAAACTCCAAGTCGATAGCTTCCGTAGGTGAAGACTTTGCCGATGGCGTTGCGAATGAGAACCTCGTTCTTGGGCTCTTTAATCTTGGCTACGTGCTTGACAAACTCATTGCAAATTTGTTTGAGAGATTTGATCACTTCTTCCCTGCAAGAAGATAAAGCTATCAGTAAATCAGCCCTCGTATCAGCCAGAGACCCGTCGTACCTCTTTGCTGTGTCGGCTGGGCTTTCAAATGTGCCTTGTTTCTTTAACTCTTCCAAAAGAGTGTCGGTCGACCGACTCTCAGCATCTGTAGGCAAATCGAGCTTCATTGGAGGCGTAACCCCGTACATTTGTTGGGGGGCCTCCATGGCAGCTGACCGTGGCGCCAGCGATGGCGGCGCGGGCGCAGACGTGGGCGAGGACGAGGATTTGACGTCGAACGGTTTGCGATCACGGGATGTAGAATGGCTTTAGCGGAGGAAGCAGACGATGCTTCGCCAAGATAATCGAGGGCTTCCGCCGGAAGTTCAGATGGGACATGCGACTGTGGGTGACCGTGAGTTGATCAGGAGTATTGCGGAAGATCCAAAAGTATTTGTTTGTTGGACGGTTGGTGAGGTGAGCGTTCAGGTGGAGCTACAACTTGTTTATTCAATATGGTTAGCGTCTGTGCGGATATAAACATTAGCATGTTCAAAATTTGGGAACCATTGCCCCAGTGCAACGTCGAGTTCTGCAACTTGCGCATGGAAACCGAGGCAACCTAAACGCACTCATTCATTGATTTTTGGGATGCCCGTGATTTTGATCGGAATAAGTTGGTTTCCCACGAGAAATAACCACTCCTAGTACTCCGTAGTCTTAGTGAGAGAGTGAGCGTAGGTGGAGCGGAGCGTGAATCGCTGAGGACACTAAGTCTTGTCCATATGCAGCTAGACTGAGTCACCCAATATTCTGTTTTTCGTGCCCTCTTCTTCTTTTTTTGGCTAGCCCCTCCGTTTGAACACTCAACGCGAACGCGGTCTATTAATCGCAACGAAAAGAAATCGAACTTACCACTTCTTTCGCGCTTTGTATCTACAAGCGATGCAATAATTGGAATAATACTTCTGTGCCTATTATTTTTTTTTTAAACATAACTACTACGTTGCACGACCGAACTGCCGCATCTTGACGCCTAACCCTGTGACGAGACTAGGTGAGGCTCTATTTTCGATCCATCCCTCTGCTTGGGAAAGCTTGTCGGGAGCCGATCGCAACACCTCCAAGGCGTTCAACTCCGTCGACGACCGACCGACTCTCTGCCAGTTTTTTTATCGCCGTCACGATACCCAATAATCCGACCAATATCGCATGGTCCAATATGCCTGCTTCATCGAAGCGATTGCAACGTAAGCGACGCGAGACGCATGATAATCTTGCAACATCAGCACCAGCTGAGGAGGAACCGACACCAACCCGTCCAGCGAAACGCCGTAGAAAGGTGCGCGTTCATCTTCAAATTACGCTGCCTATATATTCATTGGCAATGCCCACATTGGATGCCATGCTAACAGCTTTGGAACATAGGTGTCGGATCCTGAGCCTCCCGAGTCAGAGCCCTCGTCCACTGTCGACGATGATGCCCTAGTCACGCAAATCACCCAGAAGCTCAAGAACCAGCCTGTCCAGGCGAGCAAGGACCATGCCAATTCTATTCACGAGGCCAACAGTGATGGTGTTAAGGCATATGCCAAAGTTGCTGCCCAGGATTGGACGTTCTACATCACAAAGCTCGCTATCAACATCGGGAGAGCGCCCGAAGGAGGTGCCGCGGAAGCGAGGACGAGCGGTAGACGTGCAGAGAGACGTCGAGAGGGTGGTGGAGCAAGCAGTCCCGACGATAACGAGAAGGATGATCCTGATGAGCACGACGAGGAGCAAGTCCACATTGATCTGGGACCAAGTAAGACGGTGTCACGCGAACACGCCATCATCTCATTCGACTCTAAGAATGAGAGGTGGTTGCTTAGCGTCAAGGGCCGCAATGGAGCAAGAGTCGACACTAGGCTGTTCAAGCCAAACGAATGCCATCAATTATCGAGCGGTGAAGTCCTCGAGATTGGCGGGGTCGAGATGATGTTCGTCTTGCCATCGGAAATCAGCCCGCTTCATATCCACCCTTCTTTCCTGGAAAGGTGTGGACTGAACGCTACGACTCCCAGAACTCGTGCTCCGCGCCAACAGTCTCATCTTGCTCCTGCTCCTGTCGATTACCGACGACCAGGCACGCCACCACCCTCGACCCAGAACCGGCACGCGTTGACGTCCACAAAATCTCCCGTTTTCAGCACGCCAGGCCCTGTAATGGTTGGTGCCAACGGGGCGGACCTAAGCAAGGACGAGAACAAACATATCAAGCCGCAGTACAGTTACGCGCAGATGATAACCCAGGCCATCATCAGCGCTCCAGAAGGCAAGCTCACTCTGAACGGTATATATACATATATCATGGACCAGTATGCTTATTACCGTCACCAATACCCCTCTGGCTGGCAGGTAAGCTTGCACCCCTGTTCCGCGTCGGCCTTTTTTTTGTGACTGCTAACCTTTTGGTAGAATTCTATACGACACAACCTTTCTCTCAACAAGCATTTCGAGAAGGTTGCGAGGTCTAGCTACGAGCCTGGGAAAGGCGCCAAGTGGCAGCTTGTGCCTGAGACTAAGGAGGAGCTGCTACGAAACGCCTGGCGCATTGGCCGCGGCGGTCATCGTGGCTCTTCGGCTCCATCGTCCCCAAACCAACTTAACTACATTACACAAGGCCCAAGGGATATGGCTGCCAGGGGATCTCCCTCTAGCCGGAAGCGACCCGGCGCCGTCTTCGCATCACCACTACCTAGATCCTCATTACCAATGTCCCAGTCAACACCGGACGGGCCGCTGAAGCAATCCACAAGGGGAAACACTGTTCTGGCGGTGGATGGGAGCCCCTTGCCCCGGTCCAAAAAGACAGCGACTGAGGATCCTTCATTCTCCAACTACAATCCACACTCGCCCACCCTAACCTCCTCATTTTTTCAGGATGACGGGGGCTCATTTGTCACCCCAGCACCCCCGAGAGTTCACCCAAAGCTTGCACCGCCAAGTACTGCCCAGCGTCCTAGTCAACACATGCCGACCAGCTCACCTGCTCCTTTTTGGAGGTTTATTGATATTGCAAGTACTCCATTGAGGGGGACTAGTCCTACCAAGACACCTGCTCCCGCCTTGCCTCAGAGTAGTAGCCCCCTGCGCGGAGACAAGTCTCCCCCTAGTAGCCCTACGCGGCCCCAAAAGGAAAATTCGCAGGAGCAAGTCGATTCACCGGTGAAAAAGCTGGTGACGGAGAAGAGCGAAGAAGATGATGATGACGATGACGATCAAGGTTTCGACCTTGCGCAGTGAGTTGAAGCGATTGTTTGGGAAGAATAACGCTAACGTTCAGCGAGCAGAGGGTTTCAGAGCATTGGCGCGTTTCACGAACCGGCAGGTAGAGGAGGACTCTCTGTTACGAGTACCTTCCGTTTGGGTTAGGGACAGTCAATGTGGTCATTCCACAACCATATGGGAGGACGCCTTCGGTAGAAAGAAACTCGCACCGAGGTCATTGTGCATAATAGACACAAGAGCATTGGAACATAAATGGGATATGGGCGGCCATATCTCCGTGGACAAAGCCTCATGGATGGTAACTGCGAAGTATGGCTGAGAATTGTTCACCATGAGATTATGTCGATGTGTGTCCGTCGTTGAGAAAAACCTACCATGAGCAATATTGACGGACAAATGAATGGAATGAGTTATGAAGACGGACTAGGGAGGGTAGCCACTTGTTAGTTGAACATGCCTTAGGCTGTTTGGATGATGCAACTAGCAACTAGCCTCTGTTGCTTTCCCACATCATGATGACTACCTACTACTTAGAGGTCTTTGACAGTAGTAAGCACTAGCCTGAGAGGCCCCAAGCACCTATTATGTGTTCGTGCTCCTTGCCCAATAGCGAAGTCAGACCTCTCCTGCTAAACGCAGGCAAATATCTTGTCCTATGGGCGGTCTCAACGACATCTGAAGCGACAAAGGGAAGAGATGAGTGAGGATATTTATGATTAGTGAGACGCCATCTATACTGAGATACAAGTACAAAGGATGAATGCGACTTTGAAGTCCCATGATACCCCGGCATGCTCCACTACGTTCATTTTCCCATATACATACTATACAATCCTCTCCATTTTCGTGGCCACATCTTAATTATACAGGAATTGAGGCTTAGCCTCATCGCAAGGTCGATTTATTTGGCCGACCCTCGACCCCTTCTCTTGGGGTTGCCCTGGCCCGAGTGTTTCTTGGACGGCTTGGCTTGTTGATCGTTGCCTTCGATGAACTTGATAAGGTCATCAATGCTGCGAGAGTCGATCTGAGACGACGAGGCCATGCGGCTAACCGGGGCGGCAGGTGCTGCTGCTGGAGTAGGTGTAGCTGCTGGGAAGCGGATTCCTGACCGAATTCGCTTGGCTTGAGCATCCTTAGCATGCTTCGCAATGGACACAGCATTCTGTGTCAGCTGCTCCAGCCAAGTCTCGGCTTCCTTAGTGTTCTTGTCTTCTGGACCCAGCTCAGCGAGGAAAACATTGTAAGATTCTCGCATCCGGTTGACTGCAGCCTTTGAATCCTGGTCCAGGGCCAGCGCTTGAGCAAGTTGGAACAACAGAGTCGCGGAATTCACAGACTGTTTGCCGAATACAGACTCGCAAACCCGCAGAGATTCCTCGAACCAAAGACGCGACTCATGATAAGCCTTGACATGCTGGAGCATGACGGCGGCATTGTTGAGCGTGGTGATGGAATCAGGATGGTCAGGTCCATAGATGATTTTCCACAGATTCAAAGCATGCTTGGAATAGACGAGGGCATTCTTGCTATCGCCGGCTTGATGCAAGAAGAGACTCAGGTTCAGATAATTGAGCAAAGTCTCTGCGGAATCAACACCGACTGTACGCTCCGCCACGACGATAGCCTTCCTTGCCAGCTCCACAGCCGCGTCTTTGTCATCCAGGTTGTAGTAGAGCATGGAAAGTGTGTTGTAAACCCGGGCAACCTCAGGGTGAAGGATGCCATAGATTTGTTCATGAAGAGAGAGCGACTCCAGCAGTAGTTCTTGGCCCAGTTTCCTCTGGTTCTGAAGCAGAGACAGCCGTCCAGCTTCGAGCGCCTCCTCAGCGAGAGCACTGCGAGGGCACGAGTGCTTCACCACGGGCACAACATCGATAATGTCCTCGGGGGTAAAGGTGGAGGGAGCCGAATTGGACGTTGTGGATGATGATGGAGACCCATCTCTGGTCTTCTTCTTCTTCTTCTTGGCGTCGCCATTAGCTTGACCGTTGGTCTTGGTTTCGGTAACTGGGCCCACAAAAGTGTAGTCCTTCGCATGAACCTGAACACCCATTGCAAGACACACTTCGCGAAGTAACTGGGCTGGGCGCTTATGCTGGAACCACTCAGCTGGGAGCTTGTACCGGAATCGCCTGAGTGTTTGCTCCTCCATCTCGGTCTGGAGACTCTTGGGTGTGACGGTCTCGAAAGACCAGTCGGCGTCGGGATACAGGCTCTTCAGAGACAAATCCATATCTGTGACGGGCTTCGAGTTGAGTTGATGGCCTAGGAGACAGTTGAAAAGATGTGCGATGCAGGCAGCGGTAGCTGGGACAGGGAGCGTCCGGAGGTACCGTGCAGCAACGTGCTTGAAGGACCGAGCAACCATATCCTGGATGCAAATGTCCTGCAAACATTCCAGACGGCGGTGGCCAGTGGAAAGAGATGTGATCTTACCAAGGTATCTCATGTTGATGCCACGCTTGTGGAGAAGACGGCTCAGTGACTGGCCATCCATAGGGAAGCTGATATCGGAATCCGACAGCTCACGCAGTAGGTCTGGGATCACTCGGTCACGTAGGTGGAGACAAGCTGCGCGCACCTCATCCTCATCTTTCTGCCATTGCGCCAGCTCTTCCGTTGTCTGAGGAACTTGTCCACTGAAGGCATCAGGATTCAGTGAAAACTGGAACTTGGATAGGTCCGGCTGAATTTTCGCCTTTGACTCCTCGTCAGCTTGGTCCTTGGACCCCGAGTCGTCGCCGCCGGACTCTTGGGAAGCAGCCTGCTTATTGCGAGCCATCTCCTCGTCGATGAACTGCTTCAACTTATATCTGGCAAGGGAGTCGACCAGTTCTGGTCTCAGGACAGTCATCCTGTGGGGATATGGGGCCATATCCGGCTGAGCCGAGGACTCTTCGCCCTCATCAAGCCAGGAGATATCGAGGGGTGAAATTCGGTATAGGTCTAGGGCGTATTTGCGACCATCAGTACCCATGAGACCTTTCGTTTCCACGCTTGCTTCCAAGTCGAAACGCTTCCCGTCCTTGTCCCAAACGGGATGCTTCTTGACCTTGAGGGCCTTGGAAAGCTGGGAAAAGACCGATGTGAATCGCTCATCAGCCGCGACAACCTCCTTGCCATCGACGGCGCCATAGTCAATCTGGTTCTCGCCAGGTTCACGTTGCTTGAAAATACCCGGGACGATGCTCTGTGCCACGATGCGCTTGCCCAGATAGTCGACAAGAACAGTGGCGGGTGTAAAAAGACCATCAATGTCCAACTGGTTCACTAGTTTGACTCCAGCCACATCTTTGCCCGTTGCAACCCTGGCGGCCTCATCTCCGCCCTCAGAGGTGAATGTCCCAACACCATCGGCGCCGAAAGAAAAGAAGATGTTGTTATAGACAAAAATTTGGGCGTCTCGGCATTCGGTGGGGTTCAGAGGCGCAATGTCGCCACGGGCGACCATGACAGCACCGCGGGCTGCCGCATCGTTGTAGTCGGCAAAGAGCTTTGACACCAAGCGCTCCCGAAATACCCTGTCCTGGACTGTCTCCTTGGGAAGCTCCTTGGCAGACTGAAATTCTTCATTCCAATCACGGAGGGTATCCGTGTTCTCGACCCCCGAGAGGAGATATGTCTCCTGCGCCCTCGTGGGATCCGGGGCGTGCGTGCAGAGCGTCGAGTTAGGTGATGGGACAGCCCACGGTGCGGATGGAATCGAGTTCGTGATTTGAAACGTCGCCAACGGGTCTCGTTGGTTATTGTGCTCCTGGAGCTGAAGGAAAGAGTCGGAGAATGAGGGCGACATGAGGCTCAGGAGTTCAAGAAGAGAGTGCGCCGAATAGCCCTTGGGAGCGGATTTCGGAAAAGGATCAAATTTGGCGTTGGAGGACTTGTTTACGAAGAAGCCGGAGACGTGAGAGGTGATTTGAAATTGTTCACCCTCGTTGGTCGTGACAACCAAGTAAAGCAGGTGCCCGCGTTGTTGCAGGTGACACGGCGGAGGGTTCCATGGCGACAGGGAAATGGTCTTCACAGTCTTTGGGGCCGGTTCTATGGCTTTGGGAACGAGGGATGTCAGGGACGGCGCGGCGTGGAAATCGAAATCCGCGGCATGGGCTTCCCCTGGTTCAGCATCCGGTTGGTCCTGGGCATTTCTGGTGACAGTCTCGAACAGGGAAACTCCCGACAAAACACCCTGCGTGGCATCTGTGCGGTCGCCAGCGGCTCCGATGAGCTCTCGAATGCGTACCAAGTGGATGCGAGCCTCCTTCTCGGTGTAGGGGTCTTGAACTAGACGAAACTCGGGATCGGGTCCAAGGTCGGGAATTTCGGCAATGGGAATGAAATCATTGATCTTCTGACCCTGGTACTCGAGATGGAAGCAGGTGTATCGGAATGCGGCCGGGAGGTCGATGATAGACTGGCGAACTTCGTGGACTTGTTCTTGTGACGAGACCTATGGACACCGGTTAGCGTTCGTCTTGTGCCAGAGTGTCAGTGACGTGCCGTAATTTGAATCTTCTCTTGACTTGGCTCGGGAAGAAGAACGGTGATGTTTAACAGAGCTAATGCGGCATTGTTAGCTAGGTTCAAGGAATCGGTCTCTGAATACAGCTTTCGAGAGGACTGGCATGTGCTCACCTTCCGCAGCGGCATCTGTTTCTGAAGGAGCAGTTCCGTGCTCTTCATGCTCATTGGAGCCATTGGCTGAGGTAGAGCCTTGGAGTTAGTAATGGGAGTTCAGATGTGGCCGAAACTCGAAGTGTTGTTACCTGGGGCGGATGCAGGATGCTCAGACTCGGGAGCCATTATTACAGTCGGGCAAAGAAATAGTGGACAAGTAAGGTAGAATACAACGTGGTACAGATGGTACAGCTGAGGGGGAAGGACCCGTCACGCAAGATACCATAGAGGAAAAATGGGTGAGGACAAATTGGGCAATCGGAGTCCTCGATGCCGTCGGAGAATGGAGATGAGGAAGGTTTGCCGTGGGTAAGGAAAAAAAAATTGACTGCACGAAATGATGCTGGGGACGGCGGGCAGCCGGCGCCCGGTGGTCCGGGTCTGAGCCGCTACTCTCGGTGTACTTACTCATTGTGGCTTGTCTGGTAGAGTAAGAGGTTGCGCTTAGGTATTTCGCTATGTCATCGACCCCGAGCCCGGCCGATGCGAAGATCTTGTGCAAGACACTAACCCGAAAGAAGAAGAAAGTAAACACGCAGCCACTGTCGACCCGCCATCCGCAGGCCCTTTCCCGACCCGAATCTCAGTTGGCATTACTCCTACTCCGTACTGCTTAGTACTACTCCTAAGTACGAATACGTAGCAGTATTGTAAAACCACCTCACCACTGCAACTGTGTGAAGCTATTGAATATCCCTTGCTCACTGGCAACTCTTTTTGGTTATATTCTTTGGTTTTATGACTTTTACTCCCAAACAACGAGAGCCCGATGACGACGCAGATCCGACATTACCCCAACAACCGACAGGCGGCGCTGGCACGCGCCGACGCGTGCTCATGACAAGAGATGACGATGTCAAAGACTCGCAACCATGGACTGCGGCTCGTTGCCACTTGCTTCTGCAGCAGCTTGAGTCGCGGATTGCAATACTTCGAAAACTAGTCTCAGAGGCCAACGCACATGGGATCCGACCTAAACGCCCGAGCTTGGATGGCGACGAGAAACAAGAACGGAAACGCACTCGCTATACATATTGCTCTAGGAAGATGAAACCAAGACCTCTTCCTCAAGGCCATCAGACTGCGATGCCGTATCGCTCCATACGAACACTCGGGGAGATAAATGCCAGTAAGGCATCGGCCTCTCCCGACCAAGTCCATTTCCCCATGCCTCTATGCCGAACGGTCGACAATTATTACGACGAAAGTAATTTGGGCAAGGGAGGTAAAGAACCCTTATACATGGCCCCGCAACATCTCTTTGAGGAGATGCGCTGTCTGCGCGATAGCCGTCCTGAGGGACATTATCGCATTTACTCGTGGATTTTTGGATGGCTTGGCCAGCTCTTGAGGTCGACAGAGGCTAAGGGAGAAGAACCACATCGAAAGTCGCTACTTGCTATGTGCTTGCGAAAGATGCCTGCTTGCGTGGACAATATTGTGGCCTGGGATAGAGAGGTGTCTCAGGATCAGGCAGTCCATTCCATACCTAGCACATCAAACGTATCGCGTGAGATATATAGCCAGCTAGAGAGATTTGGATATACTGGTCTCGGATGGCGGCCGCTCAAACACGCAGTTCGAGCGCATGGGGTTTCAACCTTGGAGAATGCCGTTTCAGACGGACTCTTTGAACCCGTCTACGTCGGACTCCTCGTGCGTCTTTGCGCGTATAATGGTTGCATCGACGAGGCAGCAAGCCTTGCCTTTGCCATTCCAGGAGCTCTCCCTCCGCCCCGCAACGCGCAGAGCTCCTTGGGCGAGAGTACTAAGATTCAACCATTGCGTGCTCTCCTCACTGCGACGGCCCATACCGAGGGCCAAGGCCACGGAGCTGTGTTTGGCATTATTTCGAACTTGATCAAGGAGAAACGACTCCCTGCCTCATGGCTCTCCACAAAAGCCTTTTCCACTGTTCTAATGGCAGCTGTAGAGGCTGTCACAGAGGGAACATGCGGCTCCACAGCCATAGAGTTTCTGGCAACGACCATGGACATGCTGTTCCTCGACGATAAGGGGAAATACTGGGAGCCTCAAGTGAGTGACAGACAGCAAACTGTGGTGAAAATAGCCGCAAGCTTGGCTACTGCTGCCATGAATGTGAGTGACAGCGATGCTCCTGACACGCTGTCTCGCAGGAACTCGCATCGAAGGCTGCTCTATGCTTTGGACCACGGCATTAACAAGACACTCCCGCAACTGGGGACCAGAGGGCAAGGTCAGGTCTTGGTTCTATCTCTGGCACGTTGCCTTGCTGGGAGTGAGATAAAAAGTGAGGTCCTTGGCGATTGGATCAGAGGATACCAGGATGAGGGCCGGCTCTACGATGCCACACCCAACCTACGAAACCACTATCGTCTGGTGTTGCACCTGGTCTGCTCCATCGCTCAAGGGCGAGGCCAAGAACCCCCCTGCCCCAGCCACAATAGTCTCATCCAAATATGTCATAAATTGGGGGGCATGGGCTTGCCAAGCTGGTTCCTCCAGGCCCTAACCAGCGAAGGGACACTTCTCTTGGCTCAGAAGACAAAGGATTCTAGGGATGTTGCCTTCGCTGAACGCCAGATGCAACCAGTGGGATCCACGACGCCGGGACGCGTGAGGGGGGCGTCGGTGCCTCCGCGCTGGCGATGGGAGGAGGGCATCGGTGAGTGGGTGATGCAAAGCCCCGACACAAAAAAGCAGGCTCCTGCGGGTGAGAAATATACAGGTGCCTCAAGGGGCACGGCGCCAGGTCAAACGCAACTTCAAACTAATTGTCCCCCAGATCAAACAGATTGGAGGCGAGTTGAAGAGGCTGACGGAGGTAGTGCAGATCCATCAGGATGCGGTCGAGGCTCCCAGGCTTCTGGATCCGTGCCCATGGACTGTACAACACTACCATCAATCCGTCAGACGGGTTCTGGTGACGTGACTTCGACTGGTATTATGCCAGCAACGTTGATCGGGGGGGCTGGTGAGCGGCAGGAGACCAGGGCTTATGCGAGGGCTGGGATGGTCGAGGTTCCTGCACATGGGAGGCGCTTGCTCCCCAAGGGAAGCAAGGAGAGGCCCTCGTTCCAGGCACTGCAGGGACGGGAGGGGAAGGGGAAGGGAAAGGCCGAGCCAGCTGCTGCCCCGATCAGCAGACGGCGACAACTGGTCATCGTCAGGGGCCCCAGAGGGCAGCGGGCAGCACACGATCGGGGCGCTCATTGGTTGCAGTGGTAGACGACGGCGGAAATGCGGGCGGGGTGGGCGGTTTCAGGGCTGCGCCGTCGGTCGAACGAAACAGAGATGATGGTACCTGTCACAGTGCTACAGATTATTACTCGTAGTACTAGTAATACTAAGTAGGCACTTACTCGTACTCAGTTAATTACGAAGCAACAGGTAGGTGCCACGCGGATACGTACGAATATCTAGTTAGGAGCACGTTCCAATACTATCTCAATAATAGCGCGGGTATGAGCGGTAGCAATACTAATACGTACGATTAGTACCTAGTAGTGTTCGTATCCATATCTTATACTCGCGCTGCCTTGCTAGTAGCCTCTGTGAGCCTGCGAGGCTTTGTCGCTCAGCCCAAAGGTCCAACCATCCATCAGCTATCGAGTCTGCTGCTTGGCTTCCAAGTTCCATTTTGGGCTTTTTTCTTCGCCCGGGTGCTCGGCAGCCACCCTCCATGTTTCAGGCGGCGATAGCAAGTTACGAGGCGACATTGGCTGCTTCAAGCACGCGTATATTATCTGCCAACCGCCAATCACTGGGGGCCAGCTGGTGGTCGGGTTGTGAAATGCGCATCTCAAGAAACGGTCGACAGGCGCTGTGTCCCGATTCATGACATTGATCATCGTGTACGTACCCTTTATGGAGCGCAGGCGTGGTAGAACCGTAGAACAGACCGGGCGTGTGGGCGAATAATAGCAAGAATGGCTGGGTGAATGGGTCTCGGGTCTCCCACAGTCTCGCAGGCCCTGGACCTCCTGGGAGCTTGGATGGAGCCATGGACTCAAAACACCCGACCCACACGAAGTGGAAAGGTGCCATCAGGGACTCCCGCAATCCCGTCAAGACGGCATGAGTCGCTAGATCCTTGGACTCTGTCACTCCCAGTCTCTCACTGCCTAGCGAATGACGTCCTCATCCACTGCTCGGTAAAGACTCTTTTCTTCTCTCACTTCCCTCTCGCTCTACACTTATTCTAGTTGCGTACGGATAGAACTCCCCTTGTTATCCTTTTCCTTTCGATTCTTCTAGCATTCGCTTTCGGGCGTTTGCTCTTCTTCCTCTTCTTCTCATTCTTCTTCTTCTTCGTCCCTTCTCTTTACACACTCACTTTTTGCTTTCCCACCTCCCACACTCCCTTATCCAACCTGCTGTCATGAATGCTGGTAATTCTGCAGCCATGGTTCTGGCATCCCGAGATGGCCACGACGACCCGGCTCAGGCTGCAGCTAAATTCGCGGCCTCTCACGAAAACGAGTTGCTCTCAGACTATCTCTACATAATCTGCGGAGCTATTGCCGTCGCCGTCATCGCCTGGAAATTCCTCGATATAGCGACGAAATGGACACGGACTGTGGTGTGTCTCAACAACGACCGCCAGCGATACTTTGCCCTTCCTTCTCCAAACCTCGCCCGCCTGAAACGTCACATCCTGTACGCCCCAGTACTTCGGAAGAGACACAATCGCGAGATCCAGCTCAGCACAGCCCTCAACGTTGGGACTTTGCCCACTCGCTTTCAACTGCTCTTCCTTGTGGCGTACTTCGCTACCAATGTTGCATTTTGTGTCGTTGACATTGACTTCACGGACTCGTATGAAAATGTCGCCCGCTTAGTGAGAAACCGAACGGGCGTTTTATCTGTCATTAACATGGTTCGTGAGCCTCGGTGTTTTGCCAGCCTTCCTGTTCGCTTGAGGTATCACCGCAATCTGACTAGATGGCAAAGATTCCGTTGTTCCTTCTCGCCGGGAGGAATAATCCTTTGATCCCGCTCTTGGGCATCTCCTTTGACACATACAACCTGTTGCATCGTTGGTTCGGCCGAATCGTCATCCTCGAGGCCGTTGCGCACACTATTGCACATCTCGCCAAAGGTGGATGGGAGGAAGCCCTGCCCAGGATCTTCCAGAGCCCAATGCAATTGTGGGGTTTCATTGTAAGCTCTAAATATTTCCTCATAACTCTAAATCGCGGTAGAGCTGACTTTTGGAATAGGCCACTCTAGCATTCGTCATCCTGGGCATTCAGGCATGGAGCCCGCTCCGTCACGCTTTTTACGAGCTATTTAAGTTGGTTCACATCGCCCTCGCTGCCCTATCTATAGTGGGCGTGTGGTACCACATAAAGCTTGGGGAGCTAAAGCAGATGAGGTATATATACGGTGTCATCGGCCTCTGGGTGGCAGACCGCGGCGCACGGGCTTTGCGCGTTATGTACAACAATTTCGGCGGTACACGGACGAGGACGGTCATTGAGGCGCTTCCTGGAGATACGGTCAGACTTACCATGATGTTGGCGCGTCCGTGGCACGCACGACCTGGACAGCATGCTTACCTGTACATGCCCGGTATCAGCTTCTGGCAATCCCACCCCTTCTCCGTCAGCTGGACCGAAGGGACAGACGATCTCACCGCCGACAAGCTCGCCAGCACCCATCAGGAGAGGAAGGCAATGCAGAAGATGCAGATTTGCTTCATTATTCGGGCGAGGACGGGCTTCACGAACACTCTCTACCAGAAAGTAGCAGCCACGCCAGCTGGAAAGATGGAAGTGACATGTTATGTAGAGGGGCCTTATGGTGCTAGGCACCCTCTCGACTCATATGGGACAGTTGTTCTTTTTGCCGGTGGTGTCGGGGTCACTCATCAGGTGCCCTATGTGAAGGATCTGGTCGCCGGGTTTGCAGCCGGCACGGTCGCCACGCGCAGGGTACACTTGGTTTGGGCTATTCAAAGTCCCGAGCATCTCGAGTGGATCCGCCCCTGGATGACTGAAATTCTGGGCATGGACAAGCGCAGGGATGTACTCCGCATAACGCTCTTTGTGAGCCAGCCCCGGTCGACCAAGGAAATTCACAGCCCTTCATCTACGGTTCAAATGTTCCCGGGGCGGCCGAACATCGAAACGCTTCTGTCTATGGAGCAGGAGCAACAGGTGGGGGCCATGGCTGTGTCCGTGTGTGGACCAGGAACACTGAGTGACGAAGTACGGCGTGTGGTAAGAGGACGGCAAAGCCGCAGCTCTATTGATTTTATTGAAGAAGCTTTCTCGTGGTAGAGAGATATGGATCGGACACGAAGAGACATAACGAGGGAAAGACCTGATTTAAGATTCAACTATCATTACCAATTTTTAACCCGCGTCTCCGTACGATGATATGCTGCTTAGGCGGAGGTTTATGCGTTCGTATATATTATACTACTACTAGTAGTATAATAAGGGGCTAAAAGAGATAATATACTAACGCGCTAAAACGCGATATACTTAATCTACCTCTATATTATATTAGGGATACCCGCCTTCGTTACTTTTTATAGATAAGAAACTATAACCTAGGGATTATAATAAGAGATACTAGCCTAAGAGGCTTAAGATTACTTTTTACTATATATATAAGATAAATATTAATTATATAGATAATTAATATTATTATTATTTTTTTTTATCTTTAATTAATATATTATTACTTATCTTATATATTAACTTCGTTACTTTATAAGCTATAACTCTTAGGTTAATCTAGCCTCTTATTAAGATTATAGCTTATAATAATTTATTATATATATTAATTATTTATATAAGCGATATTATACTTAACTTAACCTATTAAAATATTAAGATCTT
>JAEMHR010000171.1:0-49556 GCA_016490725.1 Amphichorda felina
CCCCCCCTCTCGGATGCGTGGCGACGACTTATTCCGATACCTGCCTACATGTCACTAACCTCAACCCAGGGTCGCTGTCAGTAAGAGGGTCACACCACATGTGTCGACGCGGGCGCTGCCTGGCAAGCACCACTATGCCTTTGTCGACTTGGAGACGGAGGAGGAGGCCCAGGCGGCCGTCAAGGCGCTTAACGGGAACCCGTGGGGGGAATCACGCCTCAAGGTCAGGATCCCGTCAGATCTCCCGCACGAGATTGAGGAACGTGGGAGACGGTACACTCCTAATGGCCCGGATATTCCCAAGTTCCATTCGTCAGCTAGGGAGGACGAGTGAATCCATAGAATCATAGTCTTAATGAAGCGGTGGTCCACTAGTGAAGCATGTTTCAAGTACCAAGGACAAGTAACTAGGCCCGATTGCGCATTTTGCTGCGGCTTTGTGGGTGAATCATTCGAGGGCACGTCGGGCCACTCCTCAGCGTTGCTCGTCATAAGTATCATTTTGCGTAAAGCCCGCCGGTTGCCCACCCCGTTGTGCTTCGTCCTATTTTCACTTCCCTCCAATACCAATCCACTCAAGCCCTCTAAACGTGTGGCTCTACAGCTTTGAGGGGCAAATACCGATCTTTGCGTGTAACCTATGTAATGTCACAGGGTGGTATTTAGTGGATCCCTCAAGGATACTATCCTACCTGATAGCGTCATTGACTCCTGGTAAATATGCATCGGGAGGTATCCAAGACATTCTCACTTGCGATAAGTCGTACACACCTAGCAGGCCGGGGTCGTTTTGGTCGTTTTTTGTAACGGTCACAGGACGGTAAAAAATAGCTTCATGGGGTTATCACTTCTGAGAGCTATCACGGTGGATTTGGCAGGCCTCCAATTTCTAAACACGCATCCATGGCCAAGTTGGGGTCAAAATGATCACAGAAGATATCAATAAAGTGTTAGAAAATATTATTCTCCTTTCAGGCAACATCTATGCATTTGTCCCCCCTTTTATTTATAAACATAAATTAAATTATAGTATAGCTTGAGGTGAAAGGTCACGTAATTCTTTGGTCTTGCCCAATATCAGATATCTTCAGACTGGACTGGCCAGCAGCCATCTTAAAGTTCGTATTCAAGAGTCAAAAACCCACTAGTACTCTCATGTTTATTGCCTTCTATCAAGAAGTTTCCACCATGTAGCAGATCCCAGTATTCAGCTGTCGACTCTTACCTCTCGATTATTACCTCTCGACTATTACCTCTCGAATATGACCTCTCGCTACTCATCGCCCCAACCCGGCCCATTCACAGATGGAAGAAATGATGAGACGGGAAATGACCCCAGTAGCATGGAAACTAGGGTACCTAGTCTAAGACATCTAGGGGAAGGTGATAGCCCATTGACTGTACACGTAAATGTAAATAGGCCTCATATGTCTCAAAGAGGATGTCATAATGCCTGTAGACTACATATGAAGCGGACAACACCACTTTCACAAAAAATACTCATCGCATAGGTAGCGTCATCTGGGGCAGGCACACTTTTGGGCGCGATATAGACTATGATTCATGACACTGTGAGCAAGGAAACTGGCCTATGAACTAGGCAGAACAGGGATTTGGGGGGGACCCATTTCATCACTAACCTTATATACATGATTTTGTTTATAAATGATGCATATATACAGATAATTCCTCGAATAACCTCCCCTTCAACATACACAGCCAGATTATAGCCACCGACAAGCAAGATGACCGCCAGCACAAACAAGGTGGATGTTTCCACTGCGAAGGCCCCTAATAACAGCGCGGCCATACCTCGACTAGTAAAAAAGGTCATGGAGCAGACCGATGATCTCGCTACCGGAGGTGACGATGCCCGCCAGCGACTGCTCATCACGTCTCGTTCTCTAGTCCAAGCCCTGGAAACCCCCCATGAGACTATGTTCAAGCACTGTTTTTCCGAGGTAACCCCCCGGCTTCAAACACCCCGGTATGGCTTTGACAGATGCTGACGTGAGTAGTCCGGCACCATTGCAGCTCTCATGGTTGGCGTTGACACGGGCCTGTGGGAGTTGATGGCCGAGAACGGCGACCGGCCCCAGAAAGTTGTCGACTTGGCCGCGAGTCTTGATATGGATCCTGCACTTCTGAGTAGGTTTTAGTCGGATACACGAGGCAGGAAAATTGGCTAACTGGCTTTCATACCGTCTGATGCGCCATCTTTGCGCCGTGGGAAGCCTCACCGAGGTCGCCGAAGGCGAGTATAAGCCGACCAACTTCTCCCTGTCCATGAGCCTCCCCGCAATCCGCGGTGTCTACGTTGGCATGTAGGTGTTATCTCCAGGTCCCGCGTTCACCATGATGGACGTGCAGCTTATATGTATTTTGACAACTAGGGTCGCGGCCGGAAACTTTCCCACCTCTATCAAATTCCACGAGTTCTGCCGCGAGCGTGGATGGGAGACGCCCGACGACCCCAAGGATACGGCCATGATGTACGCTTGCAACACAGACAAGAACTTCTTCTCGTACACGCAGAGTCTGGGGTACGGTGCCGAGATCAATGAGTTCATGAGAGGAAAATGCCTGAGCAATAAAAACTGGATGGAACCGGGGTTCTACCCCGTCAAGGACAGGCTCATCGACGGCGCCGATACGACGGCCGAGGCCCCGTTCCTCGTGGACATTGGCGGGAGCGGCGGTCATGACCTTGAAGAACTCAGACACTACTATCCCGACACGCCGGGGAGGCTCATACTTCAAGATCTACCAGGGGTGATCCAGGATATCAAGGATCTTGACCCTACCATCGTTCGCATGGGGTATGACTTCCACGATGAGCAGCCCGTCAAAGGTAAGCGCGTCTCAAATCGAACGGGAGGACACCCGCATGCTCACGCATCATTCCAGGCGCCCGCGCGTACTACATGAAGTCCATCCTGCACGACTGGGCCGACAGCGAGTGCGAGATCATCATCGCGCGCGTCAAGCAGGCCATGAGGCCCGGGTACAGCAAGTTCCTGGTGCAAGACTTGGTCGTGCCGGCAACGGGGCCCAGCAGCTATGACACGTCGCTCGACATGACGATGCTCACTGTGCTGAGCGCCAAGGAGCGGACCGAGGCCGAGTGGCGCAGTCTTCTGGAGGAGAAGGCGGGCTTGAGGATTGTCGGCATCTGGAGACCCGGCAGGATCGGCGAGTCCGTGATTGAGTGCGAGCTGCCATGAGATGAGGGAAAAGGTTGGCTCGGTTGAGGCAGCTCCATATTGTGGATTCGATGTCATGCTCTTGAGTGGATTCTTTACATGTATCTACCTTTTTTTTTCCCTTGGACGCTTCTACTGCCGATCTTCCTGGTCTACTCGATCTTTCTCCTCCTCCTACTATCATTCATCAGTCGCTGATAGTCTTTCGCCGGGTTGGGATTCAATATTCCATCTATTCCGACATACAATTGTCACCATATCAAGAAATGATCTTCAGGTACGAGCATGTCTGCAAGTATCACGCAGGGTCCTCTTGCAGTGAATTGAACAGCAGCTTAAGTTGGCCAATTGCGTCGAGTACCTCGGTGCAGGGTTAGGGTTGTGATGCATTGAGGGTTCGAGGTCCAATGTTATGGGAACGATGGGAGGGAAAGCATATATGTTTTAGGAAACAATAGTACCTGAACTAGGGTTCGAGCACCAGATATTGAGACAATATGAAAAGAGGTGCTCTCCATTCATAACCTATCCTACTATCCGCACCTTGGTAGTATTCGTACAACGGAGACAACCTTGGTGCGTACTACGAGGGGTAATACCGCGGACCTGGGCAACCTACCAAAGTTCCAATGCTATGAGTGGAAAGGGGGAAATACTAGGTTAGGAGTGTTTCCAGATAGTCAGCCATGCTAATAGGGCGTACACGAAGTACGAGTTACGGGGCACAGATGCATAAGGCGGCAGCATCGCTGCGTCAGTGATGATAAGACTGGGGCGTCGGCATAGAGCGACAATGGTTCTGCGACAAAAGTCCCTTGACGTCGCACGTCACACACCAGAATTGGGCGCCCAGCAGCCCAGGGCACAGGCCCAAGGAGCCCCCAACCAACGGCTTCTGCGTGCAGTTTCCATCTTGGGCGCAGTCTGTTTTGCGGGGAGCAAGGCTCAGGTTGAATCAAGTGGCCCAGCTGGGGCCAAGCTGGGGTCCTTCGGCTGACCGGCTCCTCCCAACCCCCTGTCCTCCCGTGCCGGCCTGCCGGACTCCTGGCCCAGGTTTCCAGATACGGCGAGGGCCGATTGTGATCAGTTGATTGTGCTCCATGAGTCCATGAGTCCATGATCTCATGGCCTCATAAAAACACCTGCGAGCGCCGCCCGCGTCCGCTCCTCCAGCCCTGGATCTACGTCCAATTCCTGTCCGCAACCCCAACCCTCTCCTCCAAGATGCGCTGGGAACTCATCACCACGGCCCTCGCCGTCACCGGCGTCACAGCCAGGGTGGATCGCCTGGCCGCCATGCACCAGGCCAGGAGCGCCGCTGCTCAGACGCTCGCCCATCCTGGTGTGCCCTTTGACAGGTGGACGCGCGACGCCCCCGTCGAGAAGAAGTTTGAGAATGCCAACACCACCAGTGGGTTTCAGCCACGAGGAATAATGACGGAGCATGGTGTACTGACAACTGGTGACAAGAATTCGCCATCAATGGCACCGGCATCCCCGATGTCGACTTTGACATTGGCGAGGCGTATGCTGGCCGGCTGTCCATCTCCGACGACCCAGAGGGCAACGAGAAGTTCTACTTCTGGTTCCAGCCGTCGCCGAACCCGGCTGCTGAGAAGGAGATTGTCATCTGGCTCAACGGCGGTGTAAGTCGTCCCTGACTCTTTGAAATTGGCCTACCAGCTGATCACCCTACGTCCCCTCCAGCCTGGATGCTCGTCTCTCGAGGGCTTCCTCCAGGAGAACGGCCCCTTCCTCTGGCAGTACGGCACCTACAAGCCCGTCGCCAACCCCTGGGGATGGCACCATCTCAGCAACATAGTCTGGGTGGAGCAGCCCGTTGGCACCGGCTTCTCGACGGGCAACGTGACCGCCAGGGACGAGGAGGATGTTGCGCGCCAGTTCATGGGCTGGTTCAAGAACTTTGTCGACACCTTTGGCATGCAGGGCTACAAGGTGTACATCACCGGCGAGTCTTATGCGTACGGCTCCCCTCCCTCAAAAGCTAGACAATGGAGGCTAACCACAGATCACAGCGGCATGTACTGCCCGTACATTGCGAGCGCCATGCTCGACGCCGAAGACAAGACCTACTTCGACCTGCAGGGCATGCTCATCTACGACCCGTCCATTGGTGAGGATATCCTGGGCGATGCCTCGGCTGTGCCCTTTATCGACTACCACCACAGCCTGTTCCCCTTCAACGACTCGTACACAGAACACATCCACAAGCTCGACCGCGAGTGCGGCTTCGCCGATCTGCGCGACAAGTACCTGACCTACCCGCCCCCTGGACACCTGCCTGACACCCCTCCCGGCATCGACCATCACACCGGCAAGCCCAAGCCCGGCTGCGACGTGTATGATATGCAGAACTCCGTCGTGGACGCCATCATGGCCATCAACCCCTGCTGGGACATCTACCAGGTCGCCACCACCTGCCCCCTGCTCTGGGACGTCATGGGCTTCCCGGGCAGCTTCCCCTACCTCCCCGAGGGCGCCTCCATCTACTTCAAGCGCGACGACGTCAAGAAGGCCATCAACGCCCCCGTCGACATCGACTGGGAGCAGTGCGGCGGCCCCGTCTTCGTCGACGACACGGACCTGTCGCCGCCCTCCGCCAACACCGTCCTGGGCGGCGTCATCGACCGCACCCAGAACGTCATCATCGGCCACGGCGAGCTCGACTTTGTCCTCCTCGCCAACCAGACCCTCCTGGCCATCCAGAACACCACCTTTGGCGGCAAGATCGGCTTCCAGAAGAAGCCCGTCGAGCCCTTCTACGTGCCCTACCACAACGACACCTCCGACTCGACCCTGGCCGCCGCGGGCGTCTTTGGCACCGCCCACACCGAGCGCGGCCTCACCTATGTCGGCATCGCCCTGACCGGCCACATGGTGCCGCAGTACTCCCCCAGCGCCGCCTTCCGCCAGCTCGAGTTCCTGCTCGGCCGCGTCGAGTCGCTGAACAGCAAGGAGCCCTTCACCACGGATCCCGACTACCCCCAGCCGGACGGCCCGCTTGGCAAGGGCACCGTGGCTCAGACGTGGTCCAACGGAAAGGGGCATCACCGCCCTGGTGGACACTGGTAGATGGGGGGGCCATGTGACCGGTAGTGTATGGGTGGAGTGAATGGCTGGATGTATTATTCTTATGAGTGGTTGGACGTGGCAGTTGATTATATATAATTGAGCTTATTATGCTTGTTTTCCCAAAGACCGTAGACTCGACCACCAATTACTTGCATCCATGCTTCGACGTTGACATTCGTTAGTTTTCGTAAACTCCTCCTCTAATCGTCGTCCGATACTTCGATGACGGTCGTTCCTAAGTGGGGATCAGCAAGTATATATGACACAGCGGGGGCGTTGCAGAAAACCCTACTTCGTGAGATGGCTTGCTCCGGCTCTGCCTGCTCATTTAATCCGGCTGGGCGTGCTTCACCCCTTGCTTCTGCCCTGTCACTCGCCCCAGCCTCGGTGGGCGCCTCATCGTCCACATCTAGCTCGTGTTCCTCCGATTCTTCATCAACAGATCTTGAGTCCAGTTCCGATTCCGATTCTGAATTGGATACTGACCCTGATTCCCAGTCCGATCCCTGACCTGGATTGATCTGTGGCGGCTGCTCGAACTGTCCCTGATCTCTCCGATTATACCAAAGATCCCCTCCGGTATACGGTACGAGCTCCTGGCACGGCCGGTCTGATGGTGCAGTATGGTTTTCAGAGTGGAGAGGAACAATAGAATCTAGATGAACCCGCTTATCTGGGGGGCTGGCCGGTGAAATCGTGTCCTTTCTGGGAACCTTTTCCGCAGATATATTTTCTAAGTACTCTGATTATTACAAGGTGTAGCCGTCGGGCAGCCTTTACTCACCCTTTTTATGCTCATCGCTTAGTTCGAGCAACTTGTCAAGGTTCTCCTGACTAAGGCCCTTAAGAACAACAATCAAATCGTCCTTGAACAACTTTGTTAGTGTTTTGTTTTTGGACATCATCCATAGATTATCGGGCACCGGACTACTAACCGTTTCACGGAAGGGATAGCCCAGATCTACCAGCGCTTTCTTGGAGACCAATCTCGAAGGGATTTTGGTTTTACCTCTCCAGGGGCCATCTGTTGTTGTCCTTTGAGGAACAATCGACACAACTTCCCCCACTCCCTCGTGCGCCCCATCGATCTCTCTCCGGGCTGGCAACGCCGTCGCCTCCCGCCGATGAGATGGTCCCTCATATTCCTCCTCTCGTTGACGGTCCCTTTCGAAGCCAACGCTGCGTCTTTCACGGGACTCGGCACGGTACGTGTGCCGAGACTGGATCTCGCCGAGCGCCGCCAGGGTATCCTGCAGGAAGCGCCTCTTGTCCGCCGCAAGGTATCTTCTGTAGATTCTCGCCGATCTTCCGCCATACTCCCAGTCGTAGTCGACCCCAAGCTTCGCGGACAAGGCAGCCCGGATGAGATCTCGCGCCCAGTACGCGTCCGGGTCAAAGGTCATGTTCGGATCAAGCCAGTCTGGGAAGCTGTTCAAGTCTTCCAGCAGGCTTTTTCTCGAGCCATCGTCCTTGCAGATGAGGTATCTTGAGAGGCAGGTCCAGAGAAGGCCATAACGGTCCCTTTGCACCGTCCTCTGCAGCCGGCACAGTTCATCGAAGTAGCCAACGGGATCCTGGGAGTTCATGATCAGCAGCTGCAGGCATAGGCGCTCCGCTTCGTAATCCTGCAGTTGCCTCGACAGCTCCAGGGCCATCGTGAGCGGCTCCTTGGACTGCCGAGGTCCTTCTGCCACCTGCCACAGGGGGTTCTCGACCGTGGCTGGGACGTAGACTGGAATCCGCAGGACGGTGCCCCAGCACCAGACCTTTCCAGGGAAGCCTTCAAGGCCGCTGAGAGCTTCGCCGGCCTCGCCGTACTGACGCATATTTCCGCCTATGCGGGACTCTACTGCCTTGATGGCTACCCATCTCGCGAAGATGCCACTCCTGGTGTAGTCGGGGTATTCTGCTGTGAGAATATCCGCGAGCCGTTCGGCCCCACGGAGCCAAGGCCCTATCTGGTCCACGGACTTCAGGGGCGTCATGAGTGCCAGGAGGTGGATGTCCAGCAGCGCCAGCGTGGTGGACTCGTCAAGGTCGCCGTCCTTGCCGCCCCAGTCATCGACGATGCGCGGCGAGTATTCCCAGGCGTCCCATAGCTCAACCATGGCGGCCTGGAGGCCACTCACGCGGATCAGCGCCCCGAACACGTCTCTGGCATCCCAGATGCGGCCCTTGGCCAGCAGGCCCTGGAACAGGCCTCTGCAGTGGCGCACCCGGTGGAACAGTACATCCAGGCTCCAGCTGCGCTTCATGCGGGCGTATTCGAGGATTTCCACTGCGAGCAGGAAGATGTTGATCTGTGAAGCACAGGTTAGCGGACTCGTGCCTACCTGCATGCAAAAGACGCGGCCATGGCCAAGGTAGTAGATAGATGCGCCGTGGGCCCGCCGTGCCCTGCCCGTCTTACCTCTGTAGACCCAGTCTCGGACGTGGAGTCAAAGTCGTCCATGGCCGACGAAGCTGTGCGTAACACCTCATCAACCACATGGCCCTGGAGACGCATCGTGGACACGGCTTCCATCAGGTCCCAGTTCAGGCGAAGAAGCTCGACACCCTGAGGGCCCGGCCCGCCTCGGCGTATCTGCAGAGACTCGCGACTCGGCATCTTGAAAACGGCGTCGGCGTTGAGGTCCGCGAGGGATCCATAGTCTCCCATCGCCAGCAGCATCTCGGCGTACTGGACAAAGACGTATGGGCGGTCCTGGTGCTCCTGGAGGTTGGCATCGAAGAAGTCCCTTGCGGCCCGGAAGTCGCCCATCCTCTTGAGCCGGGAGAACTCCTCCAGTTCGTCATCCAAGTCGACGGTGATGGGCAGCTCGAGGTGGATCGTCACGTCCTGGTCATGGCTCTTGTCTAGGACAGTCTGGAAGAGCCCGGGGCCAGAAGATCTCGGCCCGTGTGGTCTGACACCATGGCCTCCATGGAGCCAAGGCGGGAGAGGCGACGGGGGCGGCGGCGGCATCGCGACCCTTGGCTTCCGTGATGGGGCTGTGTGTTGTGCCACCAAGTATCGCTTGGGCACCTCGAGCTTCCTCACCACAAAGCCATCGTCGTCCGAGTCTCTGTAGCCGCTCTCGTCAGAAAACGGACTTTGGGGGATGACCGACTTGTCCCCTGCCACCACCGGCGGCTGCGTCTTCGTCCTTGCACGGGGCCGCTCAGGCGCCTCGGCCGAGTATTGTCCCCAGAGATCATGGCGACTATGGGACTGCTCCTGGCCATAGTCAAAGTCAAATCGCCGCCGCAGCAAATCAGGGTAATTTCGGACAGGAGGATCCTTGTGGTCATCGTAACGATTCATCTCGGCGGCGAGACCGCGCGACGGCGGAATCCCGTGGTGTTGGGACTCGGGACGACAATCTCCAGCTAGGTACCATAAGATAGAACGATGTCAACAAGGGCCATGCTAGAATTCGCTTGAGGAACTCTTTATACCTTACCGTCTCACCCCGCTCCGATAGGAACTACTCCGTATAGCAGCAATTGCTACCGTTAGCCAGGTAGCATATGGATTGGAGGATGTGTTGCATGTATGTCCAAGACATGGAAATCCGCGTAGGGATTCTAAAATGAACTCCAAGCTACTCAACAGAGGAGTCGGCCGACTCGGGTGAAGGAGAGCGCGTAGCGAATGCTTTCGTCATTTTCATCAGTATACGTATACATACATATATACTGGTACCACTGGTCATCGAACAAGGCTCCAGTCCACCACTCGTCTCCCGAACGCCTGGGAGCGGGGGCTTAGGAACTGGCAACATGGAGGTCGGTACTACGTATGTTCAGTAGCATCGAGTCACCAGTGCCCAAGAATACATGTATAGACAGGGATCCCGCTTCCACAGCCACTGTCCATGGATGCTCTGCCTGGCCCTCTGCAAGTTGGCGACCATTTCAACCTCCATGTTTTCAGCTCATGTCCCGTCCAGCTGCTTCTATTGGCTTGACAATGATTCTGAATCCACACCGGCCGCACCTCCTGCATGTCTACGAAGCCCGTGATGGAGGCTGGTGGGAAGGCTGGTTGCTCCATTGATCCGTTTCGGTATGGATGGATGGAGGCGGTGCAAGTTACTCGCTGTCGGAAATACCACCCCCAGACTCACTTATCTAGATGATTTTCAACACAGACGGCTCCTTGAATGTTTATCGTCTTGCCTCCTTGCAATGAGAAGTAGTACTCTTCAAAATTTCCCTAGTCTACGATATTGTCCGATTCCACGATATGGCAGCTCAACACGGCAATGCAGACGGGACGGCAACACCGTCTCTTGATAATGATACTTCGCGCCCCATATTGATGACGGCCCGAGAAAACTCATCAGCGATGAGGAATAGGAAGTTTGGGCGCTACGACTTTCATCGGTTCGATCACCTCTCGTCGTGGCACGCCTGCGCCGGGGAGAAAGACATCGGGGCGGTCCACGTCGACTGCCGCTTTCTACTCAAGAAGTCGCAATGGGGCATGCTCGGCAGCCATCCCGGGGGTGTCATCTTCCTGGATTTCAACTTCACCCAGCCCCAGGACTGCAGCCTTGCGTCTGCCACTGTCAAGGTGACGCTGGACGAGAAGGACGACGCCCTCGGGCAGTACCGGAATCCATCCATCGACCACCGGGACCGCCCTGCCCAGGTCGCAAACTGGGGCCCCAAGAGGCTCACCGGGGAGAAGCGGACCATTGCCGTTGAGAAAAACATCAGCGGCACGCCATCTATCCAGGGCCACAGCGGCGGATTCAGTGGCCTGGGTGTGAACCGGAAATCAACCCGCGAATGTGCCAGTCGGTGGGCGCTGGGCTCTCAGCTTGTCCCAGGGAAGCCGGATCCTGCCTCCTTCAATCTATACCAGGGCATAGAATGGAGGCTAGAGGCGAACAGACTTGACAGGTCTTCTAGGCCCGGCAGCAACGTGCACACGGCGTTTGCGTTTGGGAACAGTGGTCAGCCACTGCTCATGAAGGTAGAGATCCGAGGAAAACTAGACAGGACCACAGCGAGGTGGAAGGAAAGGGGGCGAAACACGTTACGGTCCACCAGGACAGGTTTGAAGTTTGGCCCACGGCCAGAACGCAGAGGAGATATCTCCACTACCCTGATTGGAGCCTCCACCTCGACGAGGTCTCGACTGGACAGCCTGGCCGACGCCCTGGACAGCTTGATGGAGAGGGAGAATCTGCTCAGTGGCGTCCCCATGGAAATTCCAGACGTCCGTCCTGCACCCGACGGCTGGAGCGACAGTCTCACAGAGGACGGTTCTGGAAGCACCACAGCCGGGGATGGCTCGCAGGGCATGGACAGTACCGTTGAGAAAGAACCACTGAAGTCTCAACCTGGAATATCTGTAATCCCCCCGGCACCAGATATTCCAAGCAAGAAGGATGGTCAGGCCAGCCAGAAAGACCGGACAGAACCGAGCATTGCGAATCTCCTAGGTGTCAACGACAGGTACTTCCGGCCCTCAGTGAGACAGCCAGACATGAGGGAAGACGTATCCGTGGCATCTTCTACCTCTTCCAAAACACTAGTCGAGGACCTGGCCGACAGCGAAGACCTTGAGGAAGTGCAGCGCAAAGATGGAGACGGCGAGGATGACTCGGCCGACCACAGTGGCCTCGGATACAAGATGCTACATGTATCCAACATGCTGCACACAATGTTACGGGTGTTTCTGCAGCTGCTGGCAAGACTACTGTTCCCAGCTATTATTCTGCAGCCCCCGTCCCAGGCTGTATGGGACGGTAAAGGCGAGACAATGCATCGGGAACTCCGGTGAAGTGGCCGCATGCCTCGCCGGTGACGATAAGCTTTGGGCTCACCAGCTCTTGGTTGACCATTAGAAAAGAGAAAGGACTCCTGATAGGTTTCATAAGTTTTGTGTTGGAATAGTGCTGGTGAACATGAGTCGTGTAAGGATATTGCTATAATCATGGATGCACAGACGCTGGTAGAGGAGAATATACCCCAAAAGGCAAACCGCCACACTTACAACCATGGAACCTTTCTATCCGATGCTGGCATGCAAGTTGCAAGATTAAACATGAATATCCAGCCGGGGCCGGGCTTCGGCAGAGTCGCCGGCCGCGGGATGGGCCGCAACAGTCTGGGGAACCAACAGCTCTCCACAGCAGCAGGGGTCAATATGGGGAATGGGGTAAATGTAAACGGCGAATGGCAAATGGCAACTGGGGAACCCGGGGTCGCTGCCACTGCGGCCGCATGGGGACGGCTCGGGAAGATACAAAATACATACGGATACAAGGCTTCATGTTGGCATGTTGCCCAGTGCCCATGGGGTTTGCCTCGAGCCCTCGACCCTTGATTGGCAATGTTGCATGCCGGCCTCCATGCATCCATGTCCCGGCCGTCGCCCACATGCACTGCGAGATAGCCCGGTGGCCGAGCCTCTGCCTGACATCCAGGGTGTGCCTGTCTTGGAGGACGAGTTCATAATGATAGGGGGCCGTCCACAACTCCACATCGCATACGTCTGGCCCCAGACACTCCTGGGCCCTCAGCACCAACAGACGTCCCAACAGACGTCCCATCGAAACGTCCAGCATGGCCCGGCCCCACGACGACGAGAGCCACCTGCCGGCCAGCTACGGCAACGACTTCCAGGGCCTCGTCCTCAGCGATGTCATCCCCAAGGACCGCAAGCCGTGGTACAGCGACTGGACCCTCTGGAGGCTCAACCTGCTGCTGCTGTGCGCCCTGCTGACCCAGACGGCCACCGGCTTCGACGCCAGCATGCTCAACGGCATGCAGTCGCTGCCCCAGTGGCAGCAGTTCTTCGGCGAGCCCAAGGGCACGCGCCTGGGCGCCATGACCTTTGGCCCCAACGGCGGCGTCCTCATCAGCATCCTCATCTCGTCCCAGCTGTGCGACTGGTTCGGCCGCCGCAGGCCCATCGCCGCCGGCTCGGCCCTCATCGTCGTCGGCTCCGTCATCCAGGCCGCCGCCACCAACTACGCCATGTTCGTCGCCTCGCGCTTCATCATCGGCTTCGGCCTGGGCATCGTGTCCACCGCCGCGCCCCCGCTGCTCACCGAGGTCGCCTACCCGACGCACCGCGGCCAGATCGTCTCCTTCTTCCTCGTCTCCTGGCCCCTGGGCGCCCTCATCGCCGCCTGGGTCACCTACGGCACCTTCAAGATGGACAGCTCCTGGGCCTGGCGCCTGCCCAGCCTGCTGCAGTGCACCTTTTCCATCGCCCAGGGCACCCTGAGCTTCTTCGCCCCCGAGTCCCCCCGCTGGCTCATCTACAAGGGCCGCTACAGGGAGGCCTTTGACATCCTCGTCAAGTGGCACGCCTACGGCGACCGTGGCTCGCCGCTGGCCCGCTTCGAGATGGCCGAGATCACCGCCACCCTCGAGATGGAGAAGGTCCAGAAGAAGTCGCGCTGGGCCGAGTGGACGTCCACCCGCGGCAACTGGCACCGCTTCTTCCTCGCCCTGTACATCCCCGCCATGCTGCAGTGGTCCGGCAACGCCCTCACCTCGTACTACCTGTCCAAGGTGCTCAACTCGATCAACATCACCAACGCCAAGACCCAGCTCATCATCAACGGCGCCATGCAGATCTGGGGCTTCCTGTCGGCCCTCTTCTTCGCCGCCCTCGTCGACAGGGCCGGCCGCAGGCGCCTCTTCCTCGTCGGCATGTCCGGCATGGGCGTCTCGTACGTCGTCTGGACCATCTGCTCCGCCCTCAACGAGGAGACGGGCTTCGAGCACATGGGCTACGCGGGCGCCGTGCTCGCCATGATCTTCGTCTTCTCCTTCTGGTACCACGCCTGCTCGCCCATCGGCGCGACCTACATCATGGAGGTGACGCCCTACTCGCTGCGCGCCAAGGCCTCCATGCTGTACCAGCTGACGGGCAACCTGGCCGGCGTCTACAACGCCTTCGCCAACCCCGTCGCCATGGAGGCCATCTCCTGGAAGTACTACATCGTGTGGTGCGTCGCCATCGCCGTCCACCTCGTGCTCATCTGGTTCTTCTTCCCCGAGACCAAGGGCAGGGCCCTCGAGGAGGTGGCCGAGATCTTTGACGGGCCCGACGCCGCGGCCGGCACGAATGCCATGAAGCACATGGGCCTGGACGCGCACGCCGAGGACGCTGTCGACTTTGACAAGGATCGCCCGCAGACTTCGGGTGCGGCGCCGTCATCTCCCAAGGCAGCCGTGGAGCAGGTGGACAAGATCTAGGTCACATGGACATTGGTATTTACATGGGTTTACATGATAAGGGAGGGGGTTTTTTTTTTCATTCTCGCGGGGCAGCTCTTGTTGCGCCGGTGACGGATATCTGTGGCTCCTGTTCTGGTCTGCGAAAATTGCGGGAGCTTGGCGTATTTGTTTGACCATGGTTTGAGTAATGCTGGCGGGTAGCAGGTGTTGATAACTTCAAGTTGGAATCTCCGTTCAAAGCTGTGAACACTGAGGCATATGGCACTCATTGTGACGATTTTCGTTTGCTTTTTGTGGCGCTCTTGAAATATGATGCTTGTTGTATTGCCAGTGAAAAGACATTGCTCTCCATTGTAACATGTGAATCCCCCAAGCAGCCTCATGATTGTTTTTCCATTGTCTGAGGAGTAATACTTGAGTGACAGCAGACGGGAGGTAGCACCAGAGGGTCACAACCACCAGTGGGAGCACCAGAGCAGTGATACACTCACAATCGCCATTCAAAGGGCCAACACCTGTGTTTTTGCAAACACTCGGGCCCAACCATCACGAGGCCCTGCGTCTCACCTGTGTATGCTGGCGTGGGTGATGCACCGTCGTGCTTGCCTCTATTCACTGAATAGCGCTTTTGGGAGATGGTGAAGCCTTGACTTTCGTCACATAAGAGAGCTCCTTTCTGGCTATAAATCTTGCCTTTTTCCACTATCCCAACATCTTTTCTTTCTTATCTCAAAATAGAATAATTTCAGCCCTCGCCAAATCTTCTATTCTCTTCCACTGAACTTTCCAACATAAACGTATGTCCATTGCCCCTCGGATCCATCTCAACATTCGAGTCTACCACTGACAAACAATCTCTCCACTAGCATGGCCAACAACTCAAGCTTGATCCCCGATCTCCCCAAGAGGGGCCAGTTCCCGCAGTTCCAGGCCACCGTCGTCCTCCCCAGCGCGGCCGAGATGGACGCTTTCCGCCCGCAGCTGGAGAAGATCGAGGGCTACCACATTGTCGACTCGGCGCGCGACTGGGTCAACATGCACCCCTCCGGGCCCATCGAGATCACCGACAGTGCCGAGATGACCTACCCCCCCTACACCAAGTTGAAGGAGATGCTCGTGGCGGAGGGCTTTGACTACTCCAAGACGCACTGGGGACAGAACTATTTCGCCAGGAAGGAGAAGAAAACGGAGTCGGAGGTGGCTGCGGCCTAGTCCCCCCTTTCAGGGAGTGGGCAATATGACGGGTGCTCAAGGAGTTGTGGGTTTATCTATTTGCTATTACTGTAGGGAGGAGTTGCCGCTTTCCGCATGAGGAAGTCTGTTAGCCTCACGCAGCATAGTACCTACTTCTCCACGGGACATTGATTTGAAACAATGCAACAAGGGATGTTGCAGTGCTTTTTTTAAAAAAAAAAAAAATCACTTCATTTTACTTGATACTTGTCTCGTGTCCGAAGCATTAGCGAGGTGTAGCCCAGGTAATCCAACCTATGGAGATAGACGGACCATGATAAATCTCCAGTGTGCATTCCCAAGAACTAACCATTTCCATGATCCAGCTGTCTAATCCTATGGTCCGGTCGGTAGAGCCGTACAATTCCCGCCTGACTGCCCTACCTTGAATTGTTCTATTTCTTATCTCTCCGAGTGAAACTACATAATTGTACTCCGTAGACTGCATCGTTTCGTTCTGTGCATGAGTCTAATATGTGGCACAACCCAATACAATCTACTGAATTGTGCACAGTACAACAGTCGAATGGCATGACCCACCAGTCTAGGAGAGCAGAGCTCTCTATGAACCGGTTTGCCCGTCTCATCCGGTCTGCTGGTAGTGCCAACCGTACCTCCAACTTCGAAGCGCAGGGTAGTCGAGCATCCATGATGTGTGCCTGAATTGGTGTTTGATCTTCAACGATGAGTCCACGGCAAACACAGCATTCTCGACCCCCCTGATCGCTCTGGTGACGCCAACAATCCACGTACGGCCAGTCGTCACCAGAGCCCAACCGAGCTGCAGCCCAGTTTTGACGGTTGGCGGTGACGTTGACAAGTGTCGTCGGGTGCAGCCACCTCTTGCGCGCAAGCTGGGAATAGAGGCTGGACAGGGTTGGGATCAGTGGACCCCGGTGAGGGTCACAGGCACCAGCCACCTGAACCCTGCCGAGGCGCCGCTGTGGCTGGACTCTATCGCTATCGCTTCCAAGGTTCCATTGCTCACCACATCGGTCACCACAAGCAGTCCACATGCAGCCCACCACCGCCATTCTGGTCCGACACCCACCTCCAACCCGACCCATTTTCCTCCTCCACCTCTCCTCCTCTCCTCCCCCAAGCTCTCCTCCCACATCGCCTCCCCGTCCGCCTCGCATATTCATCCTGCAGCGTTCGTCTCCAGACAAAGCTAATTCAACATCTTGCGTCCGCAATCATGCCTCCTGCGCCGAATCCCAACCTGCCGCTCCAGGAGCGGCTGCTGGCCTTGGCCAAAACCTTGCAGTGTACGTGGTCTCTTCCCCCCCCCACCGCCTTGAGCTCCCAGACCTCGGTCGCCGCGGACCAGGACAGTCCGCGCGGCCTTGCGCAGCTCCCTCTCCCTCTTCTCCAGCTCCCGTGCTAACTTTCTCCTCCAGTCGCTTGGTTTGCCGGGTAGGTTCCGTCCCTTGAAATTCACCGCCCATGACGTTTGGAGCTTCCCCGCCATCCCGAGCCAGCCACACTCGTTTCAACCGCCAGCGGCTCCCCAATGCCCGGGACCCGATAACGACCTCGGATGCCAAAACAAAGACAAGAAAGAAAATTGGATACTCTTGCTGACATGAATCGTCGACTGCAGACACGTCACGCTTATCCTCACAACCTTCCGATACTTCCTCTCGTGGCTGCGCATGAACTACTATGGCGGCATGGCCCAGTTCTGCTACCGGACCTCCTTCATCGCGGCTGCCCTCACGTACGGAATCGTCGTCTACAAGTCCCAGCGCGCCAGCGCCAAGGCCGGCAACAAGTCCTCCAAGGGCTTCATTGGCTTCTACACTGACGAGAACGTCCTGTACCTCTGTAAGCCTCGGCTACCCTCCCGACCCATGGGGTCCCAGATCGCTGACCGAGCTTCCGATCGCAGTCCTTGCCCTCGTCTGGCTCATCTCTCCCCAGTACCCGCTGGCCCTCCTCCCCTACAGCATCTACTCCGTCTTCCACATTGCCACCTACACCCGCTACCCCCTGATCGCGACCATCACCCCCCCTCCCGCCGACAACCCCAAGAAGGATGGCCCTCTTGCCCAGAAGATTAGCGACTTCAGCAAGCAGAACTACGCCTCTAGCATGTCGATCGTCTCGGCTCTCGAGATCCTCCTCTGGTTCCGCGTGTTCCTGGCCGCCATCTTCTTCCAGCGCAGGTCGTGGATCCTCATCACCCTGTACACCGTCTTCCTCCGCGCCCGCTACTCCGAGAGCCCGCACCTCCGCGAGTCGTTCGCCCTGCTCAGCGCCCGCGTGGACTCGCTCGTTGGCGCCCAGGGCACTCCCCCTGCTGCCCGTCAGGTGTGGGAGACTCTCAAGAACGGCGTCAGGCAGTTCCACGATGCCTCCGATGTCAAGAAGTACGTCCAGGGCACCGCTGCCAAGAAGAGCTCGTAAAGAGCGGTCCCGGATTTGACAGAGCGAGGCCGTCGCTAGCTGCCGCGCGGGTGCCGTGCCACGTCCTCGCCTGTGGGAAGTACACGAAAGCGACGCGAGCGAGCCGCCATACCCGCACGGAGTTACGATTACGATAACACGGATTTCCAATGTCCCTGGACGATTTACCATCCTGGAGACTATTTGAGTCACAAATGGCGAGCGGTGGAACCGCATGGGCGGTGGAGGTTAAAGGTTAATTTACCCATCAAGGGTCGAATATTGCCGTTGCCGGGAGTGCTGAGAAAAGGTGTCGAGGCCCTTCTGCCAAGGTATATGAGGCAGGGAGCAGGATTTCAATGGGGGAGAACTCATTGCAAAATGAGGCGGATGTTTGAGAGGGAAATAGTGCTGGTGATCTATATTGCGCGACGTTTCCGCGTCCCGGACTAGACGGGGCCGGGTGAAAAGGGGGCCCTTTTGGACGGATTCGAAGCTGGTGTTGGGTGCTTTTGTAGCTTTTCAATTGGAACGCCAAACGTACTTTGCTGATTGACCTCTGTATCATTGCCCGTTGGCGTTGATGTCGGCGTCGCAGGCGGTTCAGTGAGGTGGTACTCTGTACTAATTACCAACTGGAGCTGTGGAATGCCACTGGTGTCGATCTCGCGTGTACCGTTGGAGACTTGGAGACTTGAATGCTGAGTGGGGCTGGCGGGTGATGGCTGATGACGTCTGGGATCGCAGCTTGAATCAGGCTCAGGCTCCCTCCCGTCTACCACAGCCAAACACAAATCTGCCTTAGATGGCGCAGTGCTGTCGCTGTTCCCAAACGATGGGCGAAGCTTGGAACCTTGGCACATCAGCTAGAACACATTTCTACAAGTAGGTGTAGTGTGGCGTTGGCCCTGAAAGGCTGAATCCATTGCCCTTGTCCGCCCCCACGTCCCTGGAGCCTTATCCTGCCGTTCTTCGACCATCTCAACGCTCTCCTCACCACTTCCACATCACTCACATTTCCGCAGCCCCATATCATCAGGGCTACCTCCCATGACCTGAATCACTGCCATTCTCTCGTATCGCTCTGTCTGCCGGGCGCTCTCCCGCACAGGCACATCATGGCCTCCCTACTACGGCAGATTGTCGCAGGGCCCAGGGCGCGCCACCCAGAGACAGACCTCGACCTGTCCTACATCACCGACCACATCATCGCCACGTACGTCCTACCCACCCCTTGCACAGCTGCATAGACCTCCCACGGCGGGGGGTAGGTAAACCCTCCCTCCCTCGCATGACGGCTGACAACCACGCCCAGCTCCGGCCCCTCGCAGACCTACCCCCAGCGCGCGTACCGCAACCCGCTCGACCACCTCGTCGCCTTCCTCGACAGCAGGCACGGCGAGCACTGGGCCATCTGGGAGTTCCGCGCCGAGGGCACCGGCTACCCGGACGAGGCCGTCTACGGCCGCGTCAGGCACTACCCGTTCCCGGACCACCACCCGCCGCCCTTCCGCCTCGTGCCCATGGTCATGGCCAGCATGCGCAACTGGCTGCACGGGGGGGACCTAGACAGTGGCGGCAGCAGCGGCGGCGGCGGTGGTGGTGGGACGGCGGCGGAAAAGCAAGACCCCTCCCACCCCTCCCCGTCGTCTTCTTCGTCCTCCAAATCCGCAGACCTGAAGGCGAAGAACGGCGGGCAGATAGCAAACGTCGGCAAGGACAAGCGCGTCGTCGTCGTGCACTGCAAGGCCGGCAAGGGCCGCAGCGGCACCCTGAGCTGCAGCTACCTCATCGCCGAGGAGGGCTGGGCGGCCGAGGACGCGCTGGCGCGCTTCACGCAGCGGCGCATGCGCCCGCAGTTCGGCGCGGGCGTGTCCATCCCCTCGCAGCTGCGCTGGGTCGGCTACGTCGACCGGTGGACCCGCGCGGGCAAGAGGTACGTCGACCGCCCCGTCGAGATCCTCGAGGTGCACGTCTGGGGGCTGCGCAACGGCGTCAGGGTCGACGTGGAGGGGTTCGAGGACGAGGGGAAGAGGATAGCCACGTTCCACACCTTCACGCGCGAGGAGAGGATCGTGGTGGAGGGGGATGCGCCGGACGGCGGTGGGTTCGCCGACATGGTGTGGGAGCTGGCCGGGTATGCGTCCAGCACGAAGGAGAAGACCCCCGACCAGGCGGAGCTGTCGGAGGGTGCCAACGGCGAGAAGGATGCGGGGGAGCACGGGGGCAGCGGTCACCTGCTGGGCAAGAACTCCACGAAGCTCATCAAGAAGGCGTCGGCCAAGTCGGCGCGCAAGGTCGGGCAGCTCAAGAGCATGACCTTTGACGCCGCGGGGACCGCCAGCGGGACGTCGACGCCGTCGTCGGAGGTGGAGCCCGGGGGCAGGGCCGTCATCTTCAAGCCCAGAGAGCCGATCCGCATCCCGCACAGCGACATCAACATCTCGGTGGAGCGGCGCAACAAGACCAACAAGAGCATGGGGCTGACCATGGTGACGGCCGTGGGCCACGTATGGTTCAACGCCTTCTTCGAGGGCGGCGGGCCCGAGCAGGGGAACCAGCCCAGCACCAACGGCGTCTTCTCCATCGACTGGGACGCCATGGACGGCATCAAGGGCACCAGCAGGAAGGGCGCGCGGGCGCTGGACCGGCTGGCCGTGGTGTGGCGGGTGGCCGGGGAGGGCGCGGAGCCGTCCGAGGGCGAGGAGGTGGACGAGCCGGCTGAGGGGGCGCCTGTGCCCCAGACGACGCCGGCGGACTGGAAGGGGGCGCCCAGCCTGGACACGACGGTGGAGAAGAACCTGGGGCTGCGGACGCAGAGTCCCCGGAGCGCGGAGGTGAGCCAGGGGAGCAGCGTGAAGAGCGCGGAGGCGGTCATGGCGTCGAGCAGGCGCGAGGAGGGCGAGGAGGACAAGGATGACGGGGATGATGACGAGGACGGGTGTTCGTTGGCAGGGGTCAAGAGTGTCGGTCCGGAGGGGGAAGAGCTCTCTAGAGACGAGGAAGAGACACGGAAACGCGACCACGAATCCAAGTCAGAGGACGTCCTCGAGCACCCTGACAGGGCGGATGGCACGACCAAGACGAGTACAGCAGAGGTTGTCGACACAAAGAAGTGAAGAAGTGCTGGGCTTGATATACACACATTCAAATACATGTACACACGACGGGATTTGGAGCGTGATTTGGATTTTATATACCTATCTACAATGTTGGAAACTGTTTCGCATCTTCTACGGAGTAGTCAAATATGGGCGGTTTAATACCATGCTAACATTCTGGTACAGTATTTGGCAATGGAGCCACAGGGTAGCATAGCAGGTCCACGAGGAGCGGCCAGTGTCTCAAGACTCTTTCATCGGTAAAGAAGATAACACAGAGTTTGGTTATGAAGAGGGGGGAAAAGTCCATACTGTTACAATTGACCCATGCAGACGATAGTCGCTGACCGCAGGTTGGACTATTGCTGGCGCCTTGGGTCCAGCCTCCAGGAGGGGCAGGTCAGCAGCACAAAGCAGCGCTGCCGAGACGGCCGATCGGCTCCAGTCGTCTGCATGGTGCATTTCTGCATTTCTGCATTTAACATGGGGTCATATTCATTCAGACTCCCCTCCCGTCAGCAGAGTCCTTCATCTTCAATCATCATTAGGGCGCCTTTACTGCCCATTGCCTCCGCCCTCTTGAAGGCTAGAACCCTGACTGACACAACTTGTACTCCCACGCACCAGCCCAACCTGCTCACCAGTCTCTGGAGTGCCAATTGTTCAATTCCATCGCCATGATCGCCTACAGCCTGGCCCTGGGTGCACTGGCTGGCCTTGCTGCCGCTCAGTTCCCCCCCGAGCCAGAGGGCATCAAGGTCCTGCGGTCCAAGTTCCATGAGAATGTGACCATCTCATACAAGGAGGTGAGCTCTCGTCACCCACTTCATACGAGCAATCAAGTAACCCAAATCAGCCCAACATCTGCGAGTCGGATCAGGTCAAGTCCTACGCCGGCTACGTCCATCTGCCACCGGGCTTGCTTGACGACGTGAATGGCGAGAAGCAGGACTATCCCATCAACACGTGAGGAACAACCATGAAAGCTTGACACATGGCGATCTCTAACCACGACAACAGCTTCTTCTACTTCTTCGAGGCCCGCGTCGCGCCAGAGGACGCGCCCCTGGCCATCTGGCTCAACGGTGGCCCTGGAGGCTCGTCGTTGCTGGGCTTGTTCCAGGAGAACGGGCCCTGCATCATCAACGACGACTCGCAGACGTCGCAGACCAACCCCTGGAGCTGGAACAGGCTTGTCAACATGCTGTACATTGACCAGCCCAACCAGGTCGGCTTCTCCTACGACGAGCCCACCAACGTCACCTACGACGCGGGAACTGGCGATGACTTCAAGATCACGCCAGCCGACTTCTCCACCGCTGTCCCCGAGTCCAACTACACGCATCGCGTAGGCACCAGCAGCAGCCAGGACCTCTCGCACACAGCCAACACCACCGCCCAGGCCGCCCACGCCCTCTGGCACTTTGCCCAGACATGGTTCTCCGAGTTCCCCCACTACAAGCCCGACGACGACCGCATCAGCATGTGGGCCGAGAGCTACGGTGGCCACTACGGCCCAGGCTTCTTCCGCTTCTTCCAGGAGCAGAACGAGAAGATCCAGGATGGCACCATTGACGAGGAGCACGCCCACTACCTGCACCTCGACACGCTGGGTATCGTCAATGGCTATCTCGACGCCGTCGTCCAGGGCGAGGCGTACATCACGTTCCCCTACAACAACACCTTTGACATCCAAGTCTTCGACAAGCCGCTCTACGACGAGCTCATGCACAACTGGACGCGCCCCGACGGCTGCCGCGACCAGACCCTGGCCTGCCAGAAGAAGCTCTCTACTCTGGACGTCGCCGCAGTCAACCGCGGGCTCGTCGATGCCGCCGACGCCTGCGACATTGCTGACTGGTGCCAGCTGAGCGCCGTCTCCAAGTACGTGTCCCTCGACCGCGGCTGGCTGGACATTGCCCACCCCTTTGCCGACCCCTTCCCGCTGCCGCACATGCACGGCTACCTCACCCAAGAGCACGTCCTCGCCGCCATCGGCTCTCCCGTCAACTTCACTTCCATATCGCCAACCGTCGCCAACGCCTTCGCCGCCACCCACGACGAGGTCCACGGCAGCTTCCTCGACGCCGTCGCCTACCTGCTCGACACGGGCGTCAAGGTCCACATGATCTACGGCGACCGCGACTACGCCTGCAGCTGGACCGGCGGCGAGGCCGCCTCCCTCGCCATCCCCTACTCGCGCCAGGCCGAGTTCGCCGACGCCCCCTACGGGCTCTTCCAGACGACGGACCGCGACGCCCCCGCCGCGGGCATCACCCGCCAGCTCGGCAACTACAGCTTCACGCGCATCTTCCAGGCCGGCCACATGGTGCCCTCGTACCAGCCCGAGGCCGCCTACGAGCACTTTGTGCGCGCCACCTTCAACCTCGACATCGGCACCGGCACGCGCCCCGTCACCGACGACCTGGTCACGCCCGGCGAGCCGCAGGATCCCTGGATCAAGCACCCGCCGCCCGCGTTCCCCGAGCCGCGGTGCTACGTGCTGCAGCCGTCGTCGTGCACCAGGGACGTCTGGGAGAGGGTCGCCGCGGGCAAGGCTACGGTGAAGGATTACTACGTGGTGGACCTAGGGGAGGATGAGGACAAGGAGATCGGCGGCCCTGCGGTGGGGGGCGAGGATGCCCAGGATGTCTTGAATGAACTATAGCCTGCTATTAGCTCTCCCTTTACATGTCTGTTAATTCACCTTACGAGGTACGCGTCAACGTCAGTCCAGCTGCCTATCCCCAGTGCCTCCCTCCACCACTCGGCCATCTCCCAAGACGCCTCCGACGGCCCCCTCCGGGCCCTGCACCGCAGCAGCACGAGCTCCTCCAGCTTAAGGCGGTATGCTTGCGCCAGCTCGGGCAGGCCCAGCAGGTCCAGGCAGAAGGCGCAGTTGTTGAGGGCCTCCTCCATGCCAAGGACCAGCCCGGGCACGTCTCCCCCCTGGGAGGCGCGGGCGAGGACGAGCTGCGTGCGGAAATAGTCGCCGAGGGGCCCTGCGACGGAGTGCTGCGTCCAGATCTTCACCTGCTCTGGGGAAGGCTGCTCTGCGAGACCCTGTTCTGGTGGTGGACTTGGCTTCGTACTATCATCTGCGGTATCCAGTGGAGATCCAGACACTGGTGGTGAATACTGGTCCCACTCCAGACTTCTTACAGTCCATGCACCATCAAACCTGGGAGACGCAAGCGCTGGTGACCACAGGATCCGCGGCGGCGGGCTTGGTATGGACAGCGTAAGCTCGTCCTCGCAGTCAGCCGAAATGCCCGTGTGCATTACATCCAGCAGCAGGTCGTGCTCGAGGTCGTCCACATCGTCCATGTCCACCTCCTTGGGGACGTGCACATCCACCATGTCTACATCCTCAGGGGGGCCAGCCTCGTCCACATCCATGGGGTCTCCTCCGCCACTTACCCCGTGAGGAGCTGCTCCCCAGTTAAGCGTGGAGTTGGACCACCATTGCCCATTATTCGTCCGGTGTTGTGTGGAGGGATTGCCGCCTCCAAACGGGTTGGCTGACGAGGCCGCGGTCCGGCCGCGGCTCTGCCTATGCTTCGTGCCCCTGCCCCCCTCGCGGATGATGTCGTCGAGAGCTCTGTCAATGTCAATCATCTTGGCCAGGGTAGAATGGCAGTGCAGAGCATGCAATGGGCCGGATCTTGGTCATGGCCTGGCCGTGGCGGTACTTATACCTCAGGAGCCGGGATGATGGGAACATCCCGCACGTTCCTGGTGCTTGGTGAAGAAGTGGACAATGTTCAGTGACGAACGTTGTCTCGCACGTTCTACTGCTTGAAGAACCGTTGGGCAAGGTCCAGCTACGAACGTTTATCCTGCAGGACGAACAACAAAGGTTGTTTGAACAATGCACCACCAGAACCATCATCTTCATAAACACAAATGTGCCCGCCTGTTCCATACGGGAATATTGAAGAAAAGTTCTTTCAAAACTGCGAGACAGCAACTCCATTTCATTTATCAAGCAAATGAATTCGAATGCCCAGCTATGCCGCCTCTGTGTATATCAGGGTATAAGCTCGTCCACGCGTATCCAGCGCTACATCACCTATTGTACATCATTTCCCGTTCATGATTGAAATCAGCTCTGCTCACGGCTTTGCTGCCTTCGTATGCTCCTCGTAGAATTCTAGAGTCAGGGCTGCCAAGAAGCCGGGGATGCAACCCTTCTCCCGTACCCAGAACCCGATCTGGTCGCTTATTCTTCGCGCAAAGGCGCTCTTGGGACCTCCGCCAACCTTCATTGTTCCACGCTCGCCGTCGAAAACAATCGAGTTCTCGTGTTCGTCCGTCTGCGACGGGAAGAAGGTGCTCTCTACACGCATCTTGCCGTTCGGGATAAACGTGACGGTCCATCCCAGCGTCGAGAAGATGGCCTCCTTGAACTCCTGGGACTTGGAGCCCCAGACCTCCTTTAATCGGCGAGCCGACTTTTGCGCTGACGCAGTCTCGGCCTTGGCGGCTGCAACCTCTCGCTCCATGGCCCCCAGGACCGACGTCGGGACGTAGGAGATAGATGAGTCCTTGTCCTTCGACCGGAGTGTTGCCAGCAGCTCATTGTTCTCCTTCTGCAGGGCCTCGAGCGTAGAGCGCTTGATAGCCTCGTAGTCGGACGTGGGATTGGATCGCAGCGACAGTATGCGTGTCGAGTTTTGTTCCTTGGCAGCAGTGAGCTGCTTCCGGCTCGCAGCGAGGTCCTTCTCCAGAAGGGCAATCTGCGTCTGCAAGGTTGACGCGTCCTCTTGCAATTTCCTGTTCTTGCGCGTGAGTTGTCCGAGCTGCTCATGCGTTTCGTCGTCGACAGGCCGAGGGCGCTTGCTGCCGGTGCTCAACTGAGGCGACAGGCCTGCAGCTGATGATTCCTTCGATGAGAGTTCTGCATGAAGATTCTGCACCTCGCTCTTGTAGTTGTCGATGAGGCCTTCAAGCTCCTGGACACGAGTGGCCCGTGTCTGATCATGCTGTTCAGGCTGCATGGTCTCATCTTCCACATCGAAAGTCTTCAGCTGGGCCCGCAGATACTCGACTTCCTTAATGGCAAGTGCACGTTGCCTTTCGAGTCGCATCCTAGCCTTGTCCGCGTTCGCAACGCTGGCAGAGGTCTTTGCTTCTTCAACTTCGGCGCAGAGAGCCGCCTTCTCATCTTCGAGGGATTGGATAGAGTCTTGTTGAGCAGCAATCTCCGCTTGCAGGGCACCCATTTGCTCAACGTGAGATGCTGAGATCAGTCGTTCCTCCGCCAGGGCACGAGCCACTTCTTCCGGAGAATCGAAATGCATGTCTTCCAAGCCTGAATCCTGTTTAAGGTATGAGGTCCAGGCCAGCCTTTCGTCTTCCAGTCGCTGTCGCTGCAGTCTTGCCTCTGCTAGTTCCTGCTCCAGGCTCTCCGCTGCCTCAAGTTTGCGCTGCATCGTCCGCTTCTCTTCCTCCACCACTTCCACCGCCTTGCTCGTCGCACGGAGATGTTTGAGCTCAGCGAGCTGATCACGATTGGTAGCCTCCAGGGCCCTAATGTGCTGGACCTGCTCCGACAGCTCCTTCTTGATGATTAACATCGTCTCCGCGTCTCCGCTGTGCGCTTTCAGTCGGAGAACCTCGGCTTCTAGTTCGGATATGTGGTCATCCTTAGAAGCGACCTGAGCCTGGGCCTGCTGGAGAGCTGAATCCTTGACTCTCGTCTCCTCCTCGACCTCTTGCAATGAACTCTGGACCGCAGCGATTTGGATTTGTAGGTCGTTAACCTTCTTATCGGATATTCGTGCGGCTTCATCTTTGGCGTTAGAGAGGTCGTCAAGCTGCTCCTGCAACAGCCTCGCTTCATCTTCGGCTTCGCGTGACCTCCGCTCCAAAGCCCTCCTGTCTGATTCCACGGTTTCCTTCACGTCCTCCATTTCTTTCCTTGCCGCCTCAACCTGCTCCTGCGCCTTCTCCCGCTCCGCTTCAGCGGCCTGTCGCAGCTGCATCTCTTCCTGCTCACGCCGACGGGCCTGTTCAACTCGGTTGCTCTGTTGCGAGAGGGCGATCTCCTTCTCGGACTCGGAGGTCTGCATACGGTACTGCAGGGTCCCAATCTCGGCCTTAAGGGACTCTATCTCCCTGCGATATTTCTCATACTCGTCGGCGTCCGGGGGGGCCATGTTCTCTTTAAAGCTTTCGCGCGATCCCGGACGTACCGACTCGGCACCCATGCTCAGCCGTGATTGAGGGCGGGAGTTGATCTCGCCGCCGGTGAGGAAATTATACGCCGGCTGCGAAGCGCGAAATGAGGGGATCTGCCGTTGTTGCGGTGTTAGGCGGTGTTTCATGACTAAAATGTCCCTTTTGTTTTGTTTTGTTGATGGACTTACCCGAGACTCTCGAAGGGAGGTCTGCGGTCGCGGCAGCGCCGAAGTGCTCGCGCGGAATTTGCTCGAAGAGGAGCTCCGTCGGCTGCGAGAGCCATCGCCCTCTTGAGGCGTGTGGCTCCGCATCCCGCTGTCGTGCGCAACGATTTTCTTGTGGTGTGTAGGGGAAACGCGTTCGGAAGTTGGGAGAGCATCATGCCCACCGCGCTCTGTCACATGATCACGTGACCATAACAAGCCACGACAACAGGTTCATTGCCCCCTTCAAGCCCATACAACACGGAACAGGAAGAACATGGAAGCAATTATGTAGGCTTGATAGGCCAATGAAAGATAATCTTGCAATTTTTAACAGCTCAGATGGTTGAATGCTGCTACAATTCAAAGCAGCAGTGGTATTATGACGTTGAATTCACCAACCCTTCCAGCTCCATTCCACTGTTACATCGTGAACGTTACAAAGCACCGCACGCTACAAGACCCATAACAAAAGTTACTCCCATCACATCCCACGGCTGCCATATGTTTGTGAGCCAAATCCAAATCCCTACCTTGCTTTGGTGAACTCCAGGGTAGCCAACTGCCAAGGACCAAGGTCGAGTTTGGACCCTTGGGCTTGGCAGGTGGAGCTCCGCCCCGTTCCGAGGGAGCTCTGGAACCTGCAGCAAGTTGCTCAACTCCATCACTGCCGAGATTGTTCGTAGCTCCCATTGGACCACTGTCCCAACTTCAACTTCAACCAAACACAACATTTGTACAAATTGCGCGGCAGAACCCCCACGATCTTGTGCACCTGGATCGGCCGGCATTGTACCATATTCCCTCCGATCCAGCACTACCTTCTGCATCCGCATCGCCCTCGTCCCACATGGCGAGTTGTGCTCGGTGAATTGCTCGCAGCCCGAGCTGCTTCTAGGTCCCTCCCACGTCCGATCTAATCAATTGTCACCAACAACGCGCCGCAAACTCTCCCGTTCGGTGCTCTCTTATTACCACTCACAATGACTACCTTATGGATACGGGTACACTCGAGCATCGCCCTCCTCGGCTTCAAGTTTGACTGCTGACCTCCTGCTCGTAGGCGACAACGTCCGTCCCCGCCGCCCGATCCATTGCCTCCCGCAGCATCCGCAGCTCCCCCTTACGATCCGCCTCTTTCCTCAATCACGATGAACTCTTCTTCCCATATCACCGAATTCCTGTTTCCCGCCAACCGCGATGGTATTCCAGCTCTCCCAGCAGCAGCGACTCTCGGTCGACGTCTTTAAGCTCCTCGTCCCCGTCCAGCGCGTCGTCCGTCGGGCCTCCTAGGCGCGAGTCTGCTGGAGGGAAGTTCAACCTCTATGGCGACGACTGGGAAGACACCATCGATTTTGCCATCAAGTCCTTTGACGACCTACCCCATCGTCTCTTTGGCGCCAACCAGCACATGATCATTAACTATGAGCTCAAGGAGGCGCTACGACTTATGCTCCGCCAGTTCAATGCTCCTATAGTCTACTGCTTTGCATATGGATCCGGCGTCTTCCCGCAGGAGGACTCGAGCCGCAGTATCAGCGAGGCTGAGTTCCGTGCTGTCCACCCCAAGCCACCGGAGGCCCTGGTTAAGTCCCAAAAGGGCTCGCCCAAAATGATCGACTTTATTTTTGGTGTCTCGCACACGCAGCACTGGCATTCGATCAATATGAAGCAGCACCGCGACCACTACTCAGGCGTCGCCTCTCTGGGCTCCGGCTTCGTCTCTCGGGTTCAGGACTGGGGTGCCGGAGTCTACTTCCACCCTTATGTCGAGGTCAATGGCATACTCATCAAATACGGCGTCACAAGCATCAACAACCTCGTCAAAGACCTGTCTACGTGGGATAACTTGTACCTGGCTGGCCGCCTCCAGAAACCCGTCAAGATTCTGCGCGACCACCCCCAGGTCCGCCTCGCGAACCAGCACAACCTCATCGCCGCAGTGCGAACCGCCCTCCTCCTCCTGCCTCCCGAGTTCACCGAGTCGCAGCTTTACAGCACCATTTCGGGCATCAGCTACCTCGGTGACCCGCGCATGTCTCTCCCTACCGAAAATAAGAACAAGGTCGACAACATTGTTAGCAACAACATGATTCACTTCCGCCGCCTCTACGCGCCCCTGATTAAGAATCTCCCCAATGTCGCCTTTGTCGGTCCCTGCCGCCTCGACGACGAGGAATGGGTTCTGAACTCCAAGGCCAATAGCGTTCTCCAGCAGGATATGGACCCTGTGAAGCGAGGCAACATGGTCCGCCGGCTGCCCAGCCACTTCCGGGAGCGCCTCTACTTCCAGTACCAGAAGAAGTTTGCCCTCCCGCGCGACGAGTTTACCCGCATGATGAAGGCCTCGTCGGACGACGACGGCCACCGCCGCCTGGGTGGTGAGTTTGAGAAGCGCATCGCCAACGACAACCCGGAACAGCTCACCGAGATGGTGCGCGGCGTTATCAAGCAGACGGTCAACTGGCCGAGCACCACGCAGACCCTCAAGGGCCCGCTCATGAGCGGCTGGGGGCGCACCATACGCTACCTCGGCGAGAAGTTTGACAAGTGGAAGAAGGGCAAGCGCCAGGCCGAGGAGAAGGCTAAGCGTGAGGCCGAGGAAAAGGCTAAGCGTGAGGCCGAGGAAAAGGCCAAGGCGGCTGCCGCCGACGCCAACAAGGAAAAGTCTGAGTAATGGACACTGCGGCGGGCGAAATCGCTCTCTTGTTTCCACTTTCCTTTTGTTGCCTCTATCATTCATGTTACATCCTTCACATTATGGCATCGTTAGTATACATTATTTATTTTAGAAGCGATGGGAGAGCACCAAAAACGGGAGGTTGGGACGGCGGGTGTATGTCTAGCGTTTGTTTGGGGCCCCTCGCAAGCGGGAGGAAAGTCACAAAGCGGATGGATGGGAAAACAACAAAAGTCAATGCCTCCGAAACGGCGTATTCACGGAAAGGATAGACACCAGGGGGGTGGTGACCGGGGCGGACGGTCTGGCTTGGTTAGAACTTCTTTTATATGCCGATATTGTAATGAACAATGAACACAAAATGTTGAGCGAAATATCAAACTTGAGCGGCGCACGGATAGGATCCTTTATGGGCCACAATGCGATGAAGGATGTCCTGTATTTCGGCTTTATAGACGGGACGGGATATGCTACCTGGTGCTACTACAAAACAAAACCACAGCAGCTGCGCTATTCCCCCAGGCACTGACTGTCTTATGGTGGTTCCCCAATACAAACTAATACGTACTCCAAAGACAAACTTATGCGTAAAATGCTAAAAATTCCCTCTCACCCCCTTACTTGCCCTCATACTTGCCACTGACAAGCTTTCTCGCCAGGGGCACATCTACCCACGTCTGGATAGGCGTAACAGCCGTGGCACTCTCATCTGCAAAGGGGTCATCTTCGACGACATCCTTATCCTTACTCTTGTCCTCCTCCAGCCTGGAGATCGAGATGCCGCTACCCGCGACCTCACCCTCCGGCACGGCGTACTCCCACCGGGCCTCCACGTGGCCGGCCGTGGGCTCGACGCCCTCGGCGCCGATGATCCGGCAGACAATCTTCTGCGGCTCGGGCGTGAGGGTGATGTCTCCCAGGCGCCAGTAAACAAGGTGCCTATCCTTGAGGTGGGTGCCGCTGGGCTTCGTCTGGGCGCCGGTCGCGCGGCCCTCGTACGTGGCGACGAAGACGACGTTGTTCAGCGTCACGGGTGCCTTGAAGGGGCTTGAAGGGTTCAGCTGGTACTGGATGAGGAGACCCAGCTTGTCCCCCTGAGGCTTCCAGGCCGGGGTCAGCAGCAAGGGCGCCTGTTGGCCGAGCGAGAGCGGGTCCGCTTCGGGAGCAAAGACCCGGTAGGAGAAAGCCGTTGCCGTCTTGGACAGATGGGAGACGTCGAGCAAGTACTGTTCTGGGTGATCTGTCGTACTGTTCTGGACGAATATCCTGTTGGGCCCGATTTTCTCCAGGGCGGGGAAGTTATTAATTCTAATGGTTTCATGTGCTGAGTGTGTTAGTAAAGCGGTGTCACTAATTTTCGTAGCCGTGGTACTTACTCTTGGGCACATCTTCCCCCGACGAGTTGTTGACAAAAGCAATCTCGCCCGCAATGGATGCGCTCTTGACTTCTCCACCCTCATACAGAACCGACACAGTCTCAATGATGGACGAGTTGAGACCCGGTGCAGTCATGTCGGGGTGTTTGACATGGGCAAGGCTGCCAAGTGAGTTCCCAGATCGAACCGACTGTGTGTCGGACGTGCCGGCGACGCTAGTTTCGGAAGCCAGTGCAGCCACGGCGGTTGGCCGAGACGAGAAGGAGGATGCGGGGAAGGACGGCGAGCCGGTGAGGCCTGGTATAACCGGTTCAGTGTGGCCATCAGATGTGGTGGGCGATGGGACGTAGATTGTATTGCGAACATCCCGTCGGCCTCTCATGGTCCCGGCGCGGCGGATCGCTGGGCCAGTCTTGAGAGAATTGGCCACATTGGAGAGAGCTGCCTGCTTGGCTTCGGGGTCCTCCACCTCAACTGGCTTGTTCTGGATATTTAGTTTGAAGAGCTGGTCGGCCTCCTCGCCAGTTGCTGCCGCCTCCCTCTGCGCTGCTGAAATTGGGTCATTGACGGGTGCGGGAATAGTGAACCCTTCGGCATCTTTGGTAGGAGGCGCAGGAGCCAGGTTCTGGGCTGGCTGTCCCCCAGCTTGGCTCTCCGTTGGCAGTACGGTGGGCTCATGAGCGCCATTAACCACTCCCGTCGGGACTGGAGCATCCATGATGTTTTCACTCGCAGCTACACCATTGGTGCCCTCGTGGGATGGCCTTGGTCTTCCAGCTCCGTCTATCTCGGGAGTCCGAGGCAAGGGCGGGGGCACCTCTGGGAGAGCACCTAACCGATTCGATTCGCGAAGGTTGCCGGCGGATCCTCGTGGAGAGACACCGCGTGCCTCTTTGCCTGACAGACGCCCGAAGGTAGATGAGCCGCCGTGGACACTCTGTCGTCGACGTCCACCGCCAAAGATGGTGCCGAGGCGGCGTAGTTTGGATTCTATATGGGTTAGTGGTGGCTCCAAATCTGAACGGATGTGATCACGGCCATGTTCTCACCTGGTTTTGGTTCGACAATGGGCTCTTGTCTGGGCTGTGGTACCGCTGGTGTCGGTTGCTCGGCGGGCTGGACGGGTTGAACCTCTATCGGTGGAGGCGGCGCGGTGAATGGCGGCACGGGGGTGGCGCTTCCTCCCCTGCTAGGGGGAGCGTTGGAGTTCTGGGTCTCCGCGTTGGATGATCTCCTCGTGGACTCTCGAGTAGGCGCCCTGGTCCTCCCGGCGGTCACCCTGCTGGAGTAGCCCAGTATCTCCGCCTCAGTGCTGACTTCGATGACCTGGGCCAGAACTTCAGCGGCTGTCTCTTGGTCCCGCTGAGCGCAGTCAGCCTCGTGGGTCTGATATTGAGTCAGGGCATCACGCAGCTGGTTGACGCGCGACTCGTCGAGGGCCTGAAGGGACTCGAAAATGTAGGGGGCCTGCGAATCCCACTGTTGCGTGGCCGATTCGAGCTTGGTGGCAGCTACATCAATCTTTTGCGTGCTAGCCTTCCCACTCTTCTTCCCCAGTTTTTCCATGGAATGCTGGGCTTCCTCCAAGGACTTGGCCATGTGTGTAAGGTTGGATGACATGGTGTTCATGCTGGCGGAATCCGTGCGATGGCCAAAGGCTCTCAGGGGGGATTCGACATCTCGTTCGATGCCTTCGGCAAATCGGTGATGCGAAACAGCAATGGTGTCGACGGCATCGACAATTCGTTTCCATGGTTCTTGGAAGACGCTATTGGAACACCAGCGTTAGCCGAACACGAGCGCACTTGGAGGCATTTCCCGAGAGCGAAGCCTATTCAAGTCATGGGAGGACGCACCCTAGCTCCGACTGCGAATTGGGGGCCTTGAACTGGGCAAGGCGGCGCAGGCCCATGACATATTGGTCTTCAACACGACGGCGTTCCTGCATTGGGTACATTAGCTCTGGCCTCCTTGCTGAGACGGCCGTGACGCTCAGCCTTCGGCGGTCTCGGACCGCTGCGGCAGAAGCGGGAGTCATCAGATGGGTTCTTACCTGCAACCAGTCGGCAATCTCGAGATTGATGCGGTTGATGCGCTTGACGCGGTCGTTCAAGGCCTGGACGGCTTGGTTGGGCTGGAGCGATGCCTGCCGGGACGGTTAGGTGGCCTGTGACTACGAGTGCGATCGAGGCCCAGGGACCGGGGGGAGAGAATTACCAGCATGGAAGGGTATTCCACCCTTGCCGAGTCGTCCTCCATGGCGGGCGCAGTGGGATCGGACGGGGCGTAGTGGCAATGGGGTGCGGCGTTGATGGATTGGTTGTGTCGATTCGAAGACTATAGCGTGCGCAGGGGCGAGCGTGTGCGCATGGCGATGCTGTGTGCAGAAATAGAGGCAGCCGAGCAATGATAAGCAATTCCGGCAACGCAGATGAATGCAAAGACAACGCGCAAGCGATGGAGGCGTCGGGAGAGTGCTCAGCAAAGGAGTACCAGCAGGGCGGGCATGAAGCTGGCGATGATGGAGCAGTGCTATAGTGGTGACGAGGCCGGTGGTTGGCCGGCCGCTGGCCTCTGATGAGGTAATGCTGCCCTGTGGGGCCCCACTGAAGCTTCCCTGCTAGTTAGTGCTACGCCAGTTGATAGTGTTGATACACTGTCGCACCGCCGGTGCATCCGTTATGGACTTTGGGTGCGACGGCACCTCCCAGCCCGCGCCAGCATCGCCAAGGTTGGGTCGAGGCGAAGTTAGGAGGGCTGCCTACAAAGCCTAAGTGGTGATGCGTGGGCGGGCATCACTTTCTGATTTGTGAGAACTATAGGTACCATAGGCACCATTGCCGGGGTTTCGGTTTCTACGGCATACCACGTATACTCGTACTGGAGCACTAACATGACCTCCCTCTCCTACCGAGTATGGTGAGTGACTTGGGCTCCAGCTAGGTATTACGGAAACCGCGCTAGAACTCCACCACCGGTCCTCGATATCCACACTGTCGAGGCGGCTTCAATCCCCTTTGCCTACATCTAGAGGTGAGACTAGGTCAGGAAAACTATTTCATCTCCGAGTCCGAGTTTCCAACATGGCTTCAGGCTGGAGAGCGTCACTCTCAGCATCAGAGAGATATGACGCAATCCAGAGAATGTAAATCCCCCCTGTGAAATCTCGCATCACTTTCACTGAAACATTCATCAGACAGTCAACTAGGGGCTTGTCCATGGGCGACGCTATCCCAATCGAGCAACAGGCTTATCAGGAGTCCTTAACCAAGGTAGTATATCCTGTACTTACTCATAATAGATGAATATATTCTCATGGCTTTTGAGCTTGCTAGGACGAGTACCTATCTGTCTGTCAGCCTCCAGTTTCACCCATCGCAGACGAAGAGGATGAATCTCCGGCCGAGCCTGAACCTGTCGAGGGCGCTGGCATCCGCATCGGCCCCTATGATAACTGCCTTCCCATAGCCGACGGCCTCACATCAGAGGTCTACCGGTCCGGATCCAAGGCCCTCAAGGTCATCATCCCCTTCAGCTATAGCATGGAGCCGCACAACCCCCAGCGCGAAGTCCGCATCCTCGAGTCTCTTCGCGACCACCAAGGCATCATCCAGCTCCTCGACGTCTTCCGCGACCACGAGCAGCGCCTCGTCCTCGAGTTCCCCTACATGCGCCTCACCCTCGCCGACCTCCTAGCCGGCCGAGAAGACGCCCTGTCCACCGACCAGCTCCAGGCCATCTTCACCGACGTGCTCCATGCCCTCGATGACATCCACTCCCAGGGCATCATCCACCGCGACATCAAACCCTCCGCCGTCCTCCTCGCCTCGCCCTTCGGCCCTGCGTACCTCTCCGACTTTGGCACGACCTGGCACCCCACCTTCTCCTCTACCACCGAGCCCCCCGACGCCAAGATCCTCGACATTGGCACAGGCCCCTACCGCGCCCCCGAGGTGCTCTTCGGCAACAAGTCGTACGGTCCGCCCGTCGACATGTGGGGGCTGGGCGTCGTCCTCTCCGAGGCCATCCGCTCGCCTCCGACGCCCGTCTTCGAGTCCCGCCCCGCGCACGAGGACGGCAACCAGCTCGGGCTCATCCTGAGCATATTCAAGACGCTCGGCACGCCCACGCCCGAGACGTGGCCCGAGGCCAAGGAGTTCAAGGTGGCGCCCTTTGAGCTGTGGACTGTGTTTCCGCAGAGGTCGTGGGAGGAGATTCTCCCCGGGGTGGATGCCGAGTTTCGGGACCTCGTTGCCGCGCTGGTGCGCTTCGATGGCGGGCGAGCTACAGCACATCAGGTATGGCCTGCCTCTTACACTACAGGGGGAAGAAATCGTGCTAACATCTTTATGCGATAGGCGTTGCAGTTCAGTTGTCTTAGTGGGAGCAATTCCCATTGATCTTCCATTGAAACGCTACCCAAACCCCCCTTTTGTCTATACCTAGTATCCCCATGCCAATGGCCGTTACACCTGTCGCCTCTTCTGCGTATCCGCACCCAGGTAGTCAATCGGGTTCCTGCATAGCGGGCAAGTGTTTTGGTTGCTGCTCTGGAACCACTTGTACAGGCACGTCCGGTGGAAGAGGTTCTTGCACGTGGTGCAGCGCTTGTCCGGCATGCGCTTGTCCGTGGAGATGATGCTGTAGCAGATGGCGCACTCCCCCTGGCCCTTGAGGGCGCCCACAATGTTGCGCTTGAAGACCTGCAGCCCATCGATGATGTTGCCGTTGGAGAAGGTGATGACGCCCTGCGTTGTCATGATCCAGCTCTGCCACTTGCGCTCCGTGACGGCCACGCGACGCAGCCCGGTCACGGTGACACCCTCGATGGGATAGCTCTCCGGGATCTTAATGGCAATGGCGGCTTCGTCCTCGTCGACCTCGTAACTGGCTGTCACTTCCCGGGCTGGCCTGGACACCCTGACCTGCAGTTCTTGCTCATCGGCAGCGGGAGCTTCTTGAGTGCCTGCCCACTTCTCAACTTCATCCAAGGTGTCGCTGATGATGAGGGGTGAAAAGTACTTGGTCGTCCAGGCCTCCACGGCGATTCTCGTCTGCTTCGAGCGGCAGTCGATGTACCATGACCGGAACAGACCAGGGATATACTTGAGTGTCAGGTAGTACAGGTGAACAAGAAGCCATTGCATGCTCTTCTCCTCGGTCTCGGCTTCGGCGATTTTGACATCGTAATCCTTGATGTGTTCTGCGCCCATGTTCGCCTTGTCCAGCTTCAGCGCATGGGCTGCTGAATGTCCCAGCACATCAAAAGTGAACTCGAGTAGTGGGTCGGCACACCCATCAGCCTTTAGATTTTCCGTGAAGTCGTTTCGAACCTTGAATGACGAAGTAGAGTAAGCGTCAAAGACCAGCTTCCATGCGAGTAAATAGGAGCGGATCGAGGCTGGGAACTGCGCCAGCATGTCATCAGAGTACTTCTCCAGCGTTGGGGCGTCCAGCAGCAACGAAAGCAACTCGTCGGGAAGCCGGGCATCTATTTTTGAATGTTAGCACGCTTGCAACCCCTTCTCCCTCCGGCATGGGGATTACTTACCCGTCTTATCCAAGAGCACATCCACGGACTTTTGCTCTTGCTGCGCGGGAATTGCTTTGTGGAGTAGGTTGAACGCCGCATTCTGGATATCTCTCGAATCGGAGGCTACCAAGGGAAAGATATCCGCCAGATCGGGCATGTAACGAATGGGCATCTTCTCTATCTCGCGGCAGATCATGCCATCCACAATTTCCAGAGCCTGAGACGACCCCTCGCGCGGAATCTTCAGGAGCTCGATGAGCGCTTTAGACTTCGACTCCGTGAATTCCTTAAGTGCATCCTCAAGGTCATCGTTTGGCTCTGCCAGAGTCTCGAGAGTCTTGGACAGCTTAAGGGAAGCATGGATAAAGGGGAGGGCTTCATTTAACTGGAATCCTGCTGCCTTTGTCCAGAGGAAGGTGCAGAACTCCAGAGTCTTCTCCCAGTAGGATCCGTACACATCTTTCATGCAAGGGAGGAGTTGTGATAGAGCGCGGCATATTTCGGCGCAGATTGGAGCGCTGAGTTCCTCTGGCTCGTCAAGCCAAGATGTGATTTGCCTGACAGCAAAAACAATGCGATTATTAGCTACCGGGAGCTCCCCCTTGTCGTAAATTTGCCCACATAGTGATAGAAGCACAAGGCTCATATAAGTCTTGGCAGCCTCGGGAGATGCACCGGCCGCATCACTAACAAGCCTGTTGCAGAAGTTGTTGATTGACTTGGAGCCCTGGCCCGCCTCTCCAAGTCCTGCAACAACGGCAGCTGCCACTAGTACAGTCTCGGGAGTCGTCTTGAGAATTTCTGCCTTCAGGAGCTGTTCTTCAAGGTCTGGAGTCATTCCTCGAGTTTCCACAAGTGCCTGTATGAGCTCGCACAATGCGCGGGAGCTGTATAGACCCCTGGTCGTTTGTTCCCTCGACTGCTGCATCATGAGATCAAGAAGCATCTGAGAAATTGCGGACTTGGTGCCAGGGCTCTGAGAGGCGACTCGAGTATTGATGAAGCTCCGGGCAGAGGAAACCAAGTCTTCTGCTTCCGAAATGGCCTCGCCCTCGTGCAACGCCTTCCAAGGGCCCTCGTCGCTCATGGTGGTAATTTGGTCCGAGACTAGCTGGACGGTGATGCATTGAAGGTACAACAACTCAACCTGAAATTGCTGAGGGAGTGTCGAGAAATCCACCTTGCTGTTGAGGACATGGTTGAGGTAGAGGGCCATTCGAACGGGAACGCTGCGGCCTTTTCGGTCCCTCTGTACGCGAGAGGAAATCTTCCCCTTATTGCTCTTGATCAGAGCGGCTGCACCGCCTACATTGCTGGTGATGGACAATGAGGGGTCAATGGGCTGCTCAAACAGTATTCCCAACTGCTCCATCCAGATGTTGGTGTTGGGGAAAATATCTTCCAATGATACGTCTGACGCGTTCTCCGCCTGGTTGGCAACAGTCTCAACCCTGGCACTGTCAGTATGTGCAACTTCATGACACAATTACGAGAACTTACTCAAGGGACTGAGGGCCAGCCCGGTCCAGGTTCGATTGAATAATACCAACAATGGGAAGCTTTCCATCGGAATGGCTGTTCAGAAGGGCTCTAATTGACTCAGTCTTGTTAAAGATAGATTCGTCACTAATTTCAGACAGGCTCAACAAATGAGCCACCAGGGTAGTATGTAGGCTCTCGTTGTCGGAGAATAACTGAGGTCGACCCTTGACTAAAATTTCAAGTGCCCGGAGCGTATCGGCCGAATTTTGAGGTTCCTTATCGAAGGACGAGACTAAGTCCTGCGCAAGGGACTGGTAGGCGTTGTCATCTAATGCCCCGTACGTAATGGCAGAGTCGAGGAGTTCCCAGGCGTCAGCATGTTGCTTCGTGGTAGCGAGAGTCTGCGCGACGATAGTATCCTGCAATAACTTATAGCTCCTGGATAACTCAGCCCCCTTCTCGTGGGAGATTAATGATGCCAGTGTTGAGTCCCGCGACTTGCCAGGAGGAAGGCTCAGTGTCGCGCCTATCCAAGCTTTCCAAAGTCGAGAATAACCCTCATCCCGATTAGGAAAATTCCCTAGCAGTCGAACGCAGGAGAGTAGATATCGGGATGAAGAAGACTCGATAACTTTTGCAATATCCGACTCGGCCGCCGAAAGAAGAAAACCAGCCAGGATGCTCCATTTGTCTTCTCGAAACAAGTGCGGCGAGGTGCTCAGGGCATATTCGAGAATGCGCGCTGCGCCAAAGGGTTTCAGATTACGGCTCTCGAGCAGTGACGTACTCTGTGACAATACTCGGGCCGAGGCTTCGGTAGCGTAATCTGGTACAGCGCCCTTGGACTCGGAAATTCTTTCGTGGATGTGACCGACGAGGCCGAACCACCGTCTGCCCTCCTCACTAATCTTCTCTTGCGATGACTGGTATTCTTTTGAAACCTCTGGTAGTGAGCCGGAGATGTTTGCAGAAAAAGTAGAGGCAAGACGGCTCCATTCCTCAGCAAAGGCTGAGGCCAGAGGGGATCCTGCTGTGGCGAGGGCGATATAGGCCTCGACAAAAACAGCCATGGCGTTTGGTCCCAGGGGGATCGCCTGAGGTCTTTCTGAGACAGAGAAGAGGAACTGCTCAAAGAGAGGAAACAGGTGTTGCTTGCCAAACACCAGCTGTTCTTCGGCAGGCAAGTCTTCAAGAAGCCGTGTGGCAGTGTCGATATAGCATTTCCAGGCGAATGAGGTGTTGGTGCGAGGCTCTTCCCGGTTCGTCACGCCCGATTTCAGTGACGTCAACATAGAAGAGGCATTCTGAGGAGTCAGGGCGGCTGTGGGAATGTGAGTGAGAAGCTGGTCAAGATACTCCCAGAATTTTGGCGGGCTGCCCTGAGATCCCTTGGCTATGAAAACCTGCAGTCTCGAAAGGGGTGACTTCTTCTCTCCCGTAGCTGTCCAAATGTCGGCATTGGACTGGGTCAATTTTGTGAGGGCCCTGACGTACTCGAGAGCCGACCCAGCTTGGTTCGTTCGGAGCCCGCCGGTCACAAAGGCCTGCTTTACCTTTGCTCCCTCAGCGTAGGGAAGCTTGCGATCAAGGCAGGCAAACAGAAGTTGGCAAACGGCCTTTCTAACCGAGGGATCACTGAATGTGATGCTCTTCCACACCGCTTCCTCTGAAAAGTAGTCGTCGTAGTGCGACTGGAGCTTTTCAATGTCTCCATCTCCCATCTTTTGCAGTAGTCCAAGGACCAGGGAGAGGCTGGAAGTAATGACTCGAAAGTACTTGGCCTCGGCATCCTCTTTTGTTGTTGACCTCTCATCGCTCAGGGTATCCTGGGTCTCCTGGATGGCATCAATGGCGTAATCGAGGATCTGGCGCTGACACTTCTTCCAGAGCCCTAGAGCCTTCTCAGGGGTGTTGAGGAATGAGGAGAGTCCGTCGTTAGCGGCGCGGGCAACGACACGATCACGATCGAAAACCCCGGAAAGCCACGCGCCAACAATGGTGGGGATGTGTCTCTCCATGCGCTTCCGAACCGACTTCATCAGTTCAAACTGGAGGGTGTGAGACAGCTCGCGGACGCGGCGCGAATTATCAATGGAGATGCGGGGATACAGCTGGACCCAGACACCAAGTACAGCCTCCTCGACGCCTCCATTCTTTTCGAATGGATGCGCTTGAACATGGGCGACAAGCTCCTCGAGGCCCTTCGCCTTGGTGGTGCTATCCTTCTTGAGAACATTCTTGAAGGAGACAACCACGTTGGGGTCGGCGATGGCGCTGAAAGACGGGGGTTCCGCTAGATAGGACAAAGAACTCCCGCTTCCAGAGCTTCCAAACCCCCCATAGCCTCCGAATCCCGAGGTGCCGGACCCGAAGCCGCCTGCTGGTCGTGATGCCGTCTTGGCCTTGCCCTTGGTCTGCTTCATGGTGTCATGCGGGGTGTGGCGGGGCGCGGGCGCGGGCGCGCAATGGTGGAATGGCGATGGCCGACAATGCCCAGCTCCTGCGACGATGTGAGAAAACGATTGTCGGTTGGTCCTGGAGCAAAGGCTGGGACAGTGATATTAAAGAAGTTGATGGAGGCGTGCTGACCAAGCTAAATGATGTCACGGGCAAAATTCGGCGTCGTCGAGGTGAGGCAAGTGGGGTTCCTTCGCTGTCCACGGCGGTTGAAAGTCGACGAGGCGGAAGTCATGAAATTATGGCAGGCACCACTCGACGACCCTCGACCCTTTTTTTTTTTCCCTTTCCTCGAACTCTAGAAATAAGTGAAATTATCCCAGAAGGGCGAAACATAGACGAAAATATTGCCGGTCCACGACGCAATTTGACTGTTGAACTTATGCAACCCATATTTGCCGTTCTGACTCACGCCGAATATGCCTCTGAGAGAATTTAGCTGATCATCTGGCCATTTTTAGGCAAGAAACTCTTGCGATTTCCCCTGCACCCGCCAGCGCATGAGACTCTAGGGTGCCAGAAATCTATTTTCCTTTTTTCGAATTACCACCTCTTCCCTGGCTACAGCATATTGATCTACTGAATAAAGGCGAGATTGACAGTGGTAGTCGGGGCGATCATCTAGCCTCTCACTGAAAGTGAGACAAGTCACACACACAACAAGGTTTTAGGTATGTACTTCGAATACTGGTATAAATACGAAGTACGGATAGTCATCGCCAATACTGAAATTATTTGAGTGCTTATTACTTATTAGTAGTCTCTACTCGTACAGATATCCTCACCCCTCCTTCTATTCCCTGATGTTCACAATCACATTGTTCCAAGCTTCTTCACTCTCGAAATCGGCGGCACACTTGCCGGAATTCCAAAGATTCCTCATATCACCCACAGCCTGGTTACTGTTGCTGCTGGCATCGAGGACAAAGCCGATGGACTCGTTCTTGGGGACACCGGGGCCACAACGCTGCGCTGCCATCATCGACGTGCCCTTGACATTTTGGCCCCCAAACCCCCTGATAGCACCGACGAGGCTCGTGGGGTCGATAGCCTTCCCTGCGTAGATGCCCATTGTCATATTGGACTCGGAGCTCTGGACCGTGACAAACGTGGGAACGGCAGAGGGTATGCCGGCGCCAAAGTCGTCGCGAATAGACCCCATGAGCGCGTCGACAACGTCCGTATTTAGCTCCGCGCCGGCGGTGCGCTTGATAATTTGCAGGTTGACTGCCTCCAGACCCCGGGTCTTGAGGATGGAGCGGCGCTGCCGACGGAGTTCGCTTGGTTCGTCTTGGGACGCCGTTGACGGAGGGACGGCGGCTAGGTCGGAGTCGGGCAGGGTGGTTTCATCAGCCTCTTCCGAGCAGGCTTCCATGTGGACGTCCACTTCGGAACCCCCTATGATGGACATCGTGAGGCGGATAGGTCTATCGCATGAGGTCATGTCGCCTCGGCGGTGGTGTTGGCTTCGATCACTGGAGCATAGTGGAGGACACGGGTCGTCGGGCTGTCCAGGGACTGGTCCACCTAGGACTAATATCGGTGCAACTGATGCCCACAAAGTCATCCATGATATTGTCGACAAAGAAGTAGGTTTCATCTTATTGAAGTTCGTTGGAAGAAAAAAATCAACAAATATGTGTGACCAGTGTGGAGGGAGTTCGAACCCTCGAACCTTTGGGCCACCTGGGGGAGGAATCCTTTATGTGCATCCTACATGTACCAGGTTAGGGGCGGTATACTTGTAAACTGCTTCTCATGAGACTTTTGCTTCACCCAAGTTGTACATGCTCGGCGTCTACTGGTTGTGGCATGGCCGTGAATGTGACCTCAATCTAGCCAACAAACACAAACCATAAGCTTACGCCAAGATAACCCCCCCCTAAGTTTGTTGGTGATTGCCATAGCTGACAAGGTGACCAAATTTTCACGGAGTGCAGTATGCAGGTACGAATACTCAAGTATGTATGTCTCCATGTGAGTGGGTGCTGGTCCCAACAGGTCGGACCAGCTTAGCCTTGCTCGGCCATTACTCAGTACGGACTCACGGAGTTTGTGGCAAGGGAAAGATATTTTGGCCAGAGCTGGACAATATGACCATGTTCGTGACAGGAGTATGTGGCTCTTTTGCCTTCTGTCATCGCTCCAGGAGGGTGGAATGGTGCACTTATATTCGTACATACCGGTACATATAAAGAGTACCTAGTATAATTAAGGCACGGGTAGTTGGTACTTAGATGTATCACCAACGGCAAGCTGCATGGCGTTTGTACGGGTACGAGAAGTAGTTGGTGCCATGCATGGTGGGCAAGGATCCCATCTCATACTCGTAGCCATTGGAAATGATCATCGACCCGCCGTTGGTTGAACAGCTTGGCAAAAACATCAGTGGGGCCCTGGGAATGTGCAGCCTCATGGCAGCCAACACTCATCTTATTCGTGGCTTGGCAATGTCTTTTCCCTTAGTCAAAACGCCGAACGGACTATCAGTGCCAAGGGGAATGTCCGTACTAATGGGTCGCCCCTTGTGTGACCTTTTTATTGTCCTTGTGTCCCACCGAACACAACCTATTACAACACAGTCCTACTCGTATTAGGCCTTCGCCACTATCGTTGGGCTGGTCAAAGGAGCTATTACCACTATATCCGTAGGCTGATGGGAGCTTTAAGCGGTAACTATTTGTATACGAGTTGGGAACCGTGTTATGACTACCGATAGACTGAGGGAGGGAGGTTATGGTTCAAGTTGCTTTTGTGGGCCACGGGGATAATAAAAATATGTATCCGTACGGATACGAATATAGCGCAGGGACTTTAGAATGGGCCGTATCCGTACTTGTTACGAATGCAGTTAGTTTTTCGGCTTTAACTCCCGAGGGACACTAGCACAGAACTCGCCCAGAGCTTCATTCAACCTTTCCTTACTTGATTATGCACTCCATATTACGAGGTACTAGCATATCCGTATTAATAGATGGTATTCCCCATGGGTATCATGTCTGTCCCTCTTCCCAGTACGGGTATGTTCCAGAATGCGTCGCCCCATGCACATATGTCACATTCAACGAATCCAGATCAATGCCGCTGATCATGCGAACCTAAGCCAGTGAGTACGTGATGTTCAATACTAGAGGGCGCAGAGCCCGGGGAGTGGATATTACATTGACAGCGATAAGGTCTTTGACCTCGTTATTCTCCACATAGGCCGAGCTACCGCATGTTGGGCAGAAGGCATGCTTCGCCAGGTGACGGTTGAAGCTATACTTGGCCACGTCGTTCCCGCCCCGCAGGAGCCTAACGTTTTCCCGGGGCGCGTAGGCCAGGAGGTATCCGTTGCGGCTGCAGATGGAGCAGTTGCACGAGACGATTGCCTGCTCCGGAATCGGCGGCGAGAGCTTCACCTCGTATCTCAGGCGTCCGCAGTGGCAGTTTGCGGTGTAGGTCCCATAGTTGCCGTTGCCCTGCGATAGGATTTCCATGGGGAATGGGCCGTACTTTGGTTTGGGCTGTTCTGAAGCCATCGTGGCAGGATTGATTGGTGCAACGGAAGTCGGTCAAGCGAGTCTTGGCGATTTCACGATGGAGTCAGGCGGAATCAACAACGGCAGCGCAACAGGGTCATTTTATGCAGCGGATTTCATTCAACGTCACGCAGAGGGTGCCTGGGATTGTCTGCAGTGAAGTTGATCGCTGGTGGTCGTCATCATTCTGAAGCCTTCGAGCGCCAGCTGCCTCAATACGATCAGTACGAATCATGAAAGGTAGCGACATGGATCAGTGGTGCCAAGCGGTGGACAAGGAAGCAATCATGGAGGAACGCCTATTATGTCCCTAAAATACAATACGGAGCGTTTGGTGGGAGATGCCCCGTGCATTGGGTTGGTGACTCCTGGTGTGTTTAATAATAGTTTCATCCCTCCGTTTATTGCCCGTATGAGGAGCATGAGGGGGCACACATCGAATGCAGTCTCGGCTCCCTTTACACCGCTTGGGCGCATCGTGGCGCTTTCATCATTGATTTGGCGGGATTGTGGCATTGATGGCACCTGAGCGGTGGTTGGTCGGGATTCAACGGGACTCGGAAGATGTCGGCGGCTTCAGCGCGTTTCCCACAGGCTGTTCACCTGGCCCAGGCTTCCTCACCTGCCTCTGGGCCCTCTGGCTGCCTACAGCGTGCACCACCCACGTCGTCGAGCGCTTTCCCCGGCTGTTTTACCCCGCAATCAGCCGCCCAAGCCGCCCCAGCCGATGCCCAGTGGGCCGCGAACCCACTGGCAGTGGACTCCAGTGTGTTGCATGAATCCACTGGCTGCCCCCCGCGAAAGCCCCCTCGAGAGTCGTCTCTCGTCATCCGTCATATGGTGCTCCTCGGTCAAGGCCATGATCCAACCCAAACACTCCATCATCTCTCTCCCTTTCCCTCATCCCTCTTGACCGTTTCTCTGTTTCTTCTGCCACGTCGCCTTCTTTTTACAACTGTTTTCCATTCCCAAAGCTCGTTCTTCTCTGTTTCTCGAACTCGACACTGCACGTGTCAACGTCATCATTACATCGGCCCTACAAGTGGGGACGCATCGTCGCCCCGATCGCCCGGCCTAACGACATACTTCCATGCTCTATGCCTTCGCAATAGCAACCATCTTCTGTTGAATCTCCGTGCGACTCAGAAGCCTTGGTGTTTGTTGCGTCATCGGCACCAACTCCCCTCGGTTGTTTCGGTTGCTATGTTGACCACAGCCTCGCGTGGTGCGCCCAGGGCGCGAGCGCTCGAGTCTCGACGTGCTACCTCACTGGCCTGCGCGACTTGTCAGCAGCGAGGTATGCGCTTCGGGCCTTGGGCTTCGTCTCGAGATTCTGAACTCCATCGTGATGCCCGCAAACGCCTCCGTACCTTCCGATACCAATACATGGAGTCGCTCATGCGAAAGCGCCCATGGAACTACCAGGCCATGTCTGAAGACACCAAGGACGCCATTGAGAAGGCCATGTCCCACGATATACAGACATCTTCCCAATCGAGCAAGGCAACCGGTTGCGTCAATAACGAGGGAAAGATCAAGACATGGTCTGATGACCTATCGGAGGCACGACCGGGGCAACACATTGAAGATGTCGAACGCGAACTCATGAACCACCTCACACGCACGTCACACCGTGCAGAGAGCCAACCTGGGCCGTTGAAGTCGCTGTTACGGGGACTTCGGAACCACCCGGAGGCCCAGCGTGCTCCTAAGGAGGTCACACCCCAGGAGGTACTACATGCCACAACCTCCGCCGATGCTGACGAGGGCACCATCGACCCAATCACGAATCGCCGAGTTGTGAAGCAACACACAGGTGCTCAAATTCGCTCCACGAAGAACAAAGTCTCCGATTCGACATCATTCACACCCAAATTCGAAGATGTCGACCATCATCCGAACCTCCAGGCAACTCCATCGCCTTCACGTGCGGCCCTGTCGTCGGAGCCCAAGGACGATACCGACAACTACCAGGAAGAGGAGTACAAGAAATACGAAGACCTCGATAGGTACAAACCTGAGAGGTGGAACGAGCCTGACGGGCGTCGGAAGCCCACTTCGGAGGAGCAGTCCAAGGAATACGAAGATTTGGACAAGTATAAACCTGAGAAGTGGAATGAGCCCAATGGCCGTCGGAAGCCCACCCCAGAAGAGGAGTCTAAGAAGTACGATGATTTGGACAAGTACAAACCTGAGAAGTGGAACGAGCCTGACGGGCTCCCGAAGCTGACCCCAGAGGAGGAGTCCAAGAAATATGATGATCTGGACAAGTACTTGCAGACGGATATCGACGATCCGAATGCTCCTACAAAACTCACACCCGAGGAGAAATCGAAGCTATATCCTGACTTGGGAAAATACAAGGCTGTGGCTTGGAACGAGCCCGACGGACTGCGAAAATTGACACCGGAGGAAGTATCCAAGCAGTATGACGACCTGCACAGCTATAACGCCGTCCGCTGGAATGAGCCCGACGGGCTGCGCAAACTCACGCCCGAGGAACTCTCGAAAGAGTATGACGACTTGGCCAAATATGGCCCCGTGCTGTGGAACGAACCAGACGGGTTACGGAGGCTAACTCCGGAAGAGCTTTCCAAATTTTACCAAGACCTAGGGGAGTATAAGCCCGTAGAGTGGAATGAGCCTGACGGGCTGCGGCGTCTAACTCCTGAGGAGGAGTCCAAGAAGTACGATGATCTTCAAGCTTACGATGGACCTCGAACGGCCGAGGATTCCGTCATCAACGCACACGAGGCGAGCCAGATGGATGCGACACCCAAGGGTAACCCCCTCCCTCCCAGGGTCGAAGTGGTACACGAGAACCCTGGCAAGGACTACAAGGACCTGAGAAAGTACGGGCCTGTTTATTGGAACGAGCCTGATGGTTTGCGGAAGTTGACACCGGAAGAATTGTCCAAGAATTACGACGACCTCCATCTCTACGGAGCGGTGAAATGGAACGAGCCAGACGGCCTTCGCATCCTTACTCCGGAGGAAAAGTCGAAACAGTACGAGGACGTCGAGAAATACGCCGCCAAGGGCCCCACAGGCCCGGAGGTAGTTCCCGTCCGAAGGCACCCGGAAGAGGCATCGAAGGATTATGATGACTTGGATTTTTACGGGCCGGTGCGGTGGAATGAGCCTGATGGCCTCAGAAAACTAACCCCTGAAGAGGAATCGAAGAAGTACTCAGACCTGTCGCAGTACACCGCAAACAAGGACGCGGCCCGGTCCTGGAGGCATCCAGAGGAAGCATCCAAGGATTACAAGGATCTTGACAAATACTCTCCCACTCAATTTGACTCCCCCGAGCGAAGGTATCCGATTCATCCCGAGGAGGCTACCAAGAAGTATGAGGATCTCAGCTCTTACTCCGCCAGCTCTGAACAGCATCCTACTGGCTCCACGGGGGGCGCCGCTGGCAACGGCAGTTCAGCTTCCGGAGGCAGCGGGGATAACAAGGGAAACAGCGAAGACTCTTTCGAGTCTCTGACGGCAGACGAAGTTCGGGGAAATGTTTTGCGGAGAGCTCGGCATCGCACCCCGCAGAGGACGCTTGATGAGGCCAAGACCCAGTATCGTAGGCACTGGAACCCCGTTATGAAGGAGGCTCACGAGTTTCTTGAGAATGATAGGATCAATCCGGTCTCGAAGCCATCCATCTACGACAAGACCGGGGTGTTCGGGGGAGAGGAGACCCGCGCGAACGGGGGAGAGGCGGAAGCCAGCTCGATGGATGAAAGCTTCCCTGCTGAGACTTCAAGGCTAGAACCAGCACTCGATCGATACACTCGTCAAAACCCCTCAAGGATGGATGCTACCACAAGAGCTCAGGTGGACAAAGACCCATACTCCAAAGCGCCCCAAGGCTTGGAAACTAGCTATGTCGAGGAATGCGGCGGTATTCCTACGTGGCCAACTGTGGTGAAGCATTATGGACGCAAGACCGCGAAGGACACGGAGAGCACGGCAGCATCGCGCCGGACAAGCGAGACGAGCCTGGCCCAATCCTACAAGATCCTGGCCTATGATCCAAGCACAGACTCGGTCCGCTCTGCTGAGACCTCGTCTGCCGTCCACGATACGTCAAAGCCCATGACTCCAGGAGACATCGTCCTCCGCCTCTCCAACCCCGCCAAGTTCTTCCCGCACCTCTCCGCCCTCGGGGCCGAGGGCTACGAGATGATTTCCGGACACGGTGACGTGCTCGTATTCCGCAAGGTTCGCCCGGCCTCGCCAGATACCCCCACTGATGTAGCTGACGCCGGCCCCGCTCGCTCTCCTCCAGTCAACCCGATCGACATGATGGGAAAGCCCGTGACGGGCAACTTTGCCAGCCCCACCGGATTCGTCAACTACGACACGCTGCCCGAGGAGCCGTGCAAGCCGGCGCCGCCGTTCCGCTCCAACATTGACGTCCACCGCGAGGAGCCCGTATTCAGCGGGACGAGGGCACCCGAGAGCATCGCGGGGACCAAGGACAAGAAGAAGAAGAAGAGAGGCGTAGGCAGGAAGATGGTCATCGGCACGGCGTACGTCGCCGGCGGGGCGTACGCCCTGGGGGTCATGGCCGAGTACTTTGCCACTGCGGGAGGGGCTCAGAGCAGCCACGGGAGGAGGGACCAGACGCCGGGGAGGTAAATTGGCGGCATCTTATATCCACGGAGGAGGAGAAGGAGTCTCATTTGTATTTCTATTTCTTGTTTTGAGCGACATGGGATTTCGGCTTTTGGCTCGGGCTCTTTGAGGAGTTGAGGAGTTTTGCTCTTGCTTTTCATTCTTCCCCCGAGTCGTCACTGGGTATAGGGCGGCGTCTAGGTATATTAGGTTATGCATATATGATGATGTCTGTATTCGTGTGTGTATCTGTGAATATGCATGTGATTCCTAGTTCATATCCCGTCTCCAAATTT
>JAEMHR010000172.1:0-48649 GCA_016490725.1 Amphichorda felina
ATAATTAAATATATTATTATCTTTTTTTATTTATTAATTAATATTTTTATTATTTATCTTATATATTAACCTTATTATTTTATAAATTATAATCTTTAGATTAATCTAGCCTTAGGTTATAACTAAGGCTTATAATAACTTATTATATATACCGATTATTTATATAAGCGATATTATACCTAAACTAATATATTAAACTTTTAAGACTTTTATAATATTATTATAGTTATTATAGTATTAATAGCTTTATTATCTACTTTTTATCTTAATATCTCTCTCTAAGCTTTACTTATAAAGCCCTTTAATAAAGACCTTATTATAATAAGTCCCTTATTCGTATTTATATATATAATAGCTAACCTATAACTTAATATATCTATAATACTTAGTATTATACTAAAAGTAAGCATAGCTACCTAACTAGGCTAGATTAATCCCCCATGATTTACAGGTTTTAACTAATATTAGTGATTGACTTGCTTGGATCATAAAATTATCTGCACTAGGTACTATATAAATACCTGTCTGTGGCTAAAGCAGCGTGGAGACGCGCTGTGTTGGAGCTTCAAGTGTTGGCAATCCCGTGGGTTCGGCTTCCAGAGATGCGAGGGAAGAGACCTAGGCGGACACTAGGCGCTTACCACATGACCTGAGTCCATTCTGTTGGAGTCTGGGCAAGGAAGAACCCACCAGCAACTTTCAGGATGAACAGATTGTTGTGAGACCACGGGACTTTTAGGACTAAATGCCGACGGGAGTCAACCACAGCTCCTTGGGCGGGGGCTGTCTGCTGTTGGTGAGGTAGGAGGCGGCTCTTTGGAATAGACTTCTAGAGTATTCATCGTAATGATAATACTACTAGTAGCACTCGCAGTAGATACTCGTGGGGATATTCACATGCGCCGCTACGCACTAGCACCTAAGCTTTAGGGCGAGCTGGACGCGTGGGACAAACAGGGGAGCTCCAAGCCGGCAGCCCTTCCAATCTCAACGCCTCCCGCCGCACGATACTTTTTCCTTGGCCCCAATAGCCGTGCTCTCGGCTGCATAGTATTATAGGTACGTAAGTGTCGCAGAAATGCCCCCACAAAGACGAGTTGGGCCGTTCGGGGTTCGTGGTCTCGGGTCATGACATTAACCTCGGTCCTCAAGTACAAGTACTCGTCTACTACTTACGTACTACCTGTGCCTACCAGTCATGCACTATAGTACTACATTACTAGTATGTAAGAGACTTCGGCCTCAATCTCCGCTATGGATTACAAACAATGGGATCAATGGCCCTGCCTACCTAAGTACTACTTGATAGGACTTTCAATGTCCCGGAATCTACCATGGTACCACCAATGTCCACATCAATACGTGAATTGCACAGCTGCGATAGTGGAATTACACGCCCATGGATGAGGGTTGACCGGCGGCCGAGTGGCTGCTTTGGCATGGCCCAACGACCAACATCTCTGCCAATGATGCCTTCAAGAGTCCGTCCCTGCTCGTGGCCCCAGAATATAATACTAGAATTATTTTATCGTAGGTATCCAGTCGTTCCATTGTCCGACTCCAGGGACACTATTCGCAGGTAGCCAGTGCAAGCCCGATGCTCTTGGTGCATGGGTCAAGCGGTAGTATTACCTTTGACACCAATTTAAGACACAAGGTAGGCGACAGTCTGATGTGAGTTAAACGAGGCCATTGCTCTCCCGCGATTCAACTCTGAAATACCCAAGTACAGTCCATCATCAGCTGGTGCCGGATGTAATTACAGATCATAGTAGTATAGTATATACAATAGTCCTTGATCCCCAAGTTCTTTGATTTTGAGGATGAGGTCGTTTAAAGAGCATAAAAGAATAAAAAAACATTCCTCGGTGCCGTGTACCCCGAAATATGCAGTATTGCTTTCCCAATGTGACGGTAGCGAGTGTCATCTCTCAGTCGGATATCTTTCCCAAACTTGAACATCATAACGCCGTGGAAAATATTCAACATCATGTCCGGTCGTGTTCGTATACGTGTAGGTGATCTATAGTCGCGTGTAGAGTGCAATGCGCCGCGCGCCCGAGTGGCCGCCATCATCGCCATGGATCGGCGCGAGGCGTGAGGGCACTGCTATCTAGAGCCATGCTTCTCCCCACAGTTAAGGTGGTCGTGGGCGCGACAGTCATGGCCGGGTGTAGAGGTGCCCCGACAGAAGGTATATCCGGCTTCGCTCCCGGAACTCTGCGTGGGTTTACGCCAGACTGGTCCGAAGGCCCTTCGAGCATGCCGACTTCAAATCTCTTGGAGCATCCATCCTCCATGTGCCTGGAATCCATAATTAGCTTCCTGTGTCCCACCGGGGGTTGTGAATTGTCAGGAGAGCAGAAAACAAACCTTCGAAGGGTGTCTTTGCGAGCAAAGAGACGTCCACAGTAGTCACACTTGTGGTTTCGCTCCTTGGCGTGAACGCTTTGGTGGTGCCTCTGGAGGTCCGTCTTGCGTACAAACTTCTTGATGCAACTCGGGACCTGGCAGGGGAAGGGGTATTCGCGCTTCTCGTCGTGCGTCTCCATGTGAGACTTGAAGTTATAGCTGCGGCTAAAGAACTTGCCGCAACCCTTAACCATACATTGGAAGTTGGCTTCCTCCTTGGTCGTGTGCCTTCTGGTCGGGCGGCGTTTGGCCCTCTTGATACTAGTCCAGTTGTGAGTGCTCGCTTCCGGCAGCGATGACGAGGGGCCAAGCTGGGGGGGCAAAAGCTGGAGATTTTCAGGCGCGCGAGGCTGGAGGCTCGGCGGCATGGGCGACTGGGACTGGTCTGGAGGTTGCATGTCATCTCCCGTCAGATACGCCTGTCCGTTGGCTCCGAAATGGGCCTTATTTGTATGGCTGCTAGGCGCTATCGGTCTAGGGGTATGCTGATACTGGGAGCTGTCGGGGGCCGTGCTGTATGATAGAGTCTCCCCAATTTTCGGTTTTGAAGTTATCTGGTCCTGTGAAAAGCTGAGAGAACTCCTGGAGGAGAACGAAGGGGGATCTCTAGTAGGACCGTCATTGGACGAAGGCGGTGGCGTATTCATGAAAGCAGGAGAGTGGGAAGCGGTCCTTGAGTAAACTGCACTGGCTGGGTAAGACGGAGAAAGCTCATAATTGCTGAACGAGTCAAAGTCGGATAGAACGTTGGGCATGGTCGAGGTGGTTGAAGCTGGAGGGGAAGGTGTAGCTCCCAAGTTGGGGGTTGTCCAGGCGACACTGGGGGGAATAGAGTCGAGGGATGCGAAAGGGCTGCCAGCATCAGCTGGGTGGGCAAGGTTGGGGTCTACTATTGACCCGTAGGGAGATGGGAGGTTGCAGGCGTTGTCGAGAGAGGCGAGTGACGCGTAGCTTGTGCCAGAACCCTCTGGCATACAGCTAGACTGGATGAAGGGCGGCGGCGAGTCGAGGGACTGGCGTTGCGGAGAGTAAGGCGAGTTGGTGAGTGAGGGGGGTGTCAGATCCATGTCGAATACTTAAAGCGGACGAGGGACGTTGGCTGTTGGGGGCAGAGATGCTGACTTCGGTTGCTTCCCCTGTGTGACCGAAGTAAAATATTGCTGGGGATCGCGGTAGCCAGGTCGCCGGTTCTTGGCTAGGACGCCGTCGGTACTCAGGTGCGCTTCTAGTAGGAACGCTGACGAGCGCACAAGAGCCTACAATGTAGGTTTTGCTCAAAACTGCTAGAATCGTTTGTGATACGTGACGCCTGCGGTAGGATGAAGGCGGAGACAGGTATTTATATAAGGTAGGACACCTCGTTTCTTGGTAGGCAAGCTGCGAGGAACCTAGGACAAGGGCGAGTGTGCTAGATTGATGGCGTATGTGTTGGCAAGATAAGTAAAACCAGAGTTTCTAAAGTAGGAACTCGAGATTGAGAAGTGGATGAGTTGGATTTCAAGTAATAGTACGTCTGGTGCGAGCTAGATTTGGGGCATTCTGATGGATCAAGAGCGGGCGCTGATCAGGTCTGGCATGGGTACTTACTCGCGGAGTCTCGGTCAAGGCACTTCCATACATGGACTCGCTGCAGATTTCCCGTAGGCAGATGATCGACAGCATGCTCTGGTCCTCACACATATAGCGTGGGATTGGGGGCCGGAGGATGGGTCTGGCGTGAGAAGTAACCCCGTTGAGGGCCCTAACATTTGAGATGGGGGATATCCACCGAGATGACATGGTAGGGTCTACGAATAGATGTCAACAGGGGAGCTCGCTCGGGGGTTCGTCAAAGCGCTGCATACCATGTAGTAGCATTGTGTACGTACACAAATGCTCGTTGGGCCGCTATATCGAGGCTGGGAATTTGGTTGTGGCTTGGCGGGAATCTCACTCGCATCTCACACGGGCGAGGAGAGATGCAGAGCGATTGTTGGGCAGGGCTTGTTCGGAAATACTACCTACTTAGGTACTTAGTAGTACCTAGTACCTGCATTGCACTCGTACCCCGTACGCCTATTCAAATGTACGAGAAGTACCTACTAGTATTATTATAGTACATACATTACGGAGTACTACGAGTAGTAGTACGCAGCACTCGTGGTAGTAGGTATCGTGGGAGTAGGTAAACCTGTGGCAGGGTCCCGAGCTTTTCATGGTACATGTACGTAGAGCCGACAAGGGGTCGGGTACACGTTCCCTACCCAGTGCGACATGTACGGCCGTCCGCTGTATTAACATGGGAGTGTAAGGTATGGAATTGAAGTGGTATCCGCACAAGCCCTCTAAATCGCAGAGGGATGAATTTTTGGGATGCTGGTGGGGAAACAAAGGAAAAGTGGGCGCATTCCAAATTCCTTGCCAGGGGCCCCTCACTGCTTGGGTCGCCGGGAGTCGCTGGGGTAGGCAATCTGCAGGAGCCAATCCTTGCGGACATTTGGTAGTACTGTTTATTTTAAGCACCATGTTTCACGGAGCGGAAACGATCGCGCTTACGCTTCGAGACCTGCAGAACAGAGGTTATTGTGGTACGTACTAGGTGGCCCGCGCTGGTGGCCAAGTGAGCAGGACAATTAGCAAGGGGACTGAGGCTTTCGGAGATGACTGTGTGCGGGGAGGCCTGAACCGGTGGCGAATGATTTTACTAATGCCTCTCGGGCGGATGGTGTTAATTGATACTGTCGGGGTGTCGGTTGCATGGTTGGCGGCGAGTGTCAAAAGGCCGCCCGTCGGCACACCCTGCTCTAGTGCTTGACTTCCAGGAAAGGATATGGCCGACCGGCAACTAACTGTACAAGTGGATTAGACTGCCCTGTGCCTATGTAAGATATGTACGAGTACTACTATGCATGTAACTCACAATGTCTGAGCCGCCTTCTGCAAGATGGCCAACTCCGCCACTGCTGAGGTGAGGGGACGCCAGTCGCCAGAGGGAATGAGGTGGCCCCGTTGGCCAAATGCGCAACTCGTTGGCATCGCCTTGCGTGTAATGATGCAGGGCTGCGCCAACACCTACCAGTGAGGGGGCGTCCCATCACACCACTTCGACGCGGGCCGTGGTCGGTTAATACAGTTGGATCACCCTTGACGTAGCGGACTGGTGGAGCACCTCGCTTGCGTGTTGCTTGTCTGCGCTTGCTGGCAGCCTTGCGCGTCCCTGACCTCTGCTTTCCAATGTTGGGTGGTTGGTTACACTCGAGTGGACCGACCCCAAGGTGTTGGGGGGTTTCCAACATCACAGCCACTGCCTCAGCCTAACAGCGTTGTACATAAAGTAGGTACAGATACCTCCTGCATATACTGATCATTCTTGGTTCCCTGCCGCTGAAATAGCCGCCGCTGTCGACGTCGAGTTGAAGCAGGCCTGTGGAGCAGTAGCCGGTCGCGCCTACTATTACTACCACTCGTACCTACCTACCTATGTACGAGTACCTAGTGCCGTTGATGGTGACAATAACACCACAGCCACGTGCGTGCCGTCCGAGACCGGGGGAGGCGGCTGGCAGATTCTGGAATCTCATCATACACTACGGATACGAGTACCTACATATATAGTTAGCCAAGTCGTATGGATCTCTCATATTCACCTTCACCTCCTGATCCCGCATCGTATGTATATTCAGGGAAGATACATAGATAATAGTTGTAAGCACATCAGTACTGAGCGTCTGGTCGATCTTTCATGAGCGGTGCCAAGCGCTTATGGTCCCGACTCCCCGTTAGCGTACTTGTAGCGACGGGCACAACGAACCGCGTGGTCTTGGCAAGAGACAAGATTCCTGATCTAGTCCTGCCATCGCGATTGCCACCTCATTCACCTCGGGACTGTGTTGCAATGTTGACATGTCGTGACACAGAGGGAGGGGAATCATAGGTATGCTATCATCTGTCAATATCCTCGGAGCTTCATCGAACGACTTGCGTGCGCCAGCGAGGTCAACTTTCCTACCTATGCTTCACAAGCCCAAATCATGCGGCAAGTACGTCATGCAGGTGTCACGGCGCCGTGACAACGCGCGCTGCCTCAATTTGGCCAGGGCAAAACTGGGGGAAGAGCCCGCTAGCAAACAGTACCTTATCCGCCCTGTGCACCACCACTCCCAGTTCCTTCTCTTGGTCGCCTGCTCGCAATGCGGGCCACACGGGAGGACTCCGGGAGAAGTCATTGCTTGAACATGGAGCCACTAGCGGAGCGTTGCAACTTGCAAACGACCCTACCGAGTATGGAGTACTTGATGAGACCAACATCTGGCTGGAACGTGAAGGTTTCAGTTCCAACCATGATTTCGATCCTGGTGCCCCACTGTAGGCCACCAGCCTGTGTGGGTAAAAAGATGATTACATGGCCAGGGGTCGACCAATCATGAACCACCAAGTACGCGGGCCCGACCCATCTCTACCTCTTAAAGATGGTGCGCAGGCTTGAAAGTTGCGCTTGCGTACTATTCATAGCTACTAAGTACGAGTAGATGGGCAGCCCCGTCAACCGTTCTCCCCGTCTCAGCCTTCCCGCCTTGCCAAATCCCCGAAGGTGAGACAGAGGCAATTGAACCAGGTTCTGCCCGAGTTGGGGGGAGGCTTGGGAGGGGTGGGCAGACACCTGGTGACGACCTGCTCGTCCACATGGTTCCCAACGTCCGAGAAACATCCCCGCGTGCTGCTGCCCCCGAGGATGAGAATTGTTTGATAAAATTTTGGGGCTCATTGAATGACGTGCCGGCATGGACGGCAACTTCCTCTGGGCGGATAACAAGGTTGTTGCGCTAGTGAGATGTGAGGACCACACACCGCACCCTTCCCAGGCCCACTGGCCGTTCGGCCAATTCTGCTTTGAGTTGGCTGCTGAACATGAGTTGCCCTCCCCATACGTCAAGCTTTCGACCGACGGGGTTTTATTTTTGTGACGGCGAGGAAGATGCGCACAGCGGCGAATGTGGGCGTATTTTATGTCGTCAACTGAGGAGCTTCTCACCCGGAACCCAAGTCCCCTGGCTTGACCAGCTCAACCGTGCTGGCACTGTCTGGGAGAACTAGTTAAAGCAAAATTCCAACTTGGAGGACGGGGGAGCTTGTTTGTGCCTTTACTCCTTGAGCCCAAGGCTGTAGAGTGTCGCGAGACAAATCGCCGATGGTCCATGGCATATGGACTGGACACAAGACTGTTTTATATCGAGTATCTTGTGCTGATCCATTCATTACCCGACGGACGCCATCGGCCATGGTGTGTGCTATTGAGAAGTTGGGTCCGATTTCCAATGGCAGTTACACGACATAAGTGCAGCACCTGTAAACGACGCTCCCCGCTGACACGCGCATAAATGCATCATCATATCTTGACTCGCCATGAAACAACACTTATTTACCCATACGAGTACGAGTGAAGGCCTGGGACGTGGAACAACTCAAAAAAATGAAGTACAGGTCTGAATTCAGAACCCCAGAAGGTATCCGTATCTAGTAGTAATTCGAGTTAAGCGAGGTGTGGACCGGGTACTACTCTGTCAGGACTATTACAAAGTAGGCACGACTCCGATGTCCATTTTTTGTGAGCTGAGAAACAGGGCGGGATTGGTGTGCACCTGTGTCCATAAAAGCACTGGATCGATCACCGCACGAGGCCCAGCTGGCGGGCCACAGGGCTGGTAACCCGGCGGAGGATGCATGTGACTGGACACACACCCCTCCAGGTATCAACAATATCAACAGGGGTCTATACCCGTCCTTGCCATAATCTTGGTGACGAATGCCGACCATTGGCGTCTGTCGCCGTACAGGTACCAGACCACTATCGTCGAGGGCCTATCGCGCATACTGGTATTAGCTTCAATGTTTCCTTGTCCATGGTCATTTTCTCTTCATTAACATGAACTCTGATTAGGATGGCTCTCTAGTGACACTCTCATCATCGTACACGTTTGCTTAGCGAGTCTGGGAGCTGATTTTGTGGAATAATCGGCGATGGGTGAGTTTTTTCTATTTCTACTCTTCACCCATGCTGCTATGTATTGGATGCAGACGGGCGGGAATAGGTGCTCGGAACACCTTATCTTAGCCCTGCCCGAACACATATTACCCCATTACTAGGGACAACGATGCGCCGTGTATTACTGCATCCGATCGCCACCTAGAAACCTAAGGCGAAGGGGTAAGTGATCTAAGCTTCATCAATGCTCGATTGCTCAAGAATGGAGAGTAAGGTATTCTGCTGATGTCACGCATGTAGGGAAATGGGGGCCCTACCGGCACAAGTTTAGATCACCAACGACCCAGACCAAAGCCATGCGCCACAGCGCGCATGTCCTCTAGACGACCGATGTGCCTACGAAGTGCACTGATAGAAAATACCGTAGTAATGACTTAACTGCTGCACCCTTAGCTAAATGTCTGTGAATACTGCCGATCACTGGAAGAATAGCGGAGTTGAGCTCTAACTCCTGTTGTTGAACTGCTTAATGATTGACTGGCGAAATAGCTAGTAGTTAGTACGCAGGAGGGGGTGTTGCGCCACCAGCAGTCAAACAAAACCCATGCAATTGTATCTCGTAGGAGTAGTACTGGACCTAGGTACGGAGTATTATTGCTCCCATAAACAGGTACCTTGGACAGGCCGCAAGCCCCCGCTATGATATCAATACACATGCGGGCAGTCAGGACCTGCACCCGTACGTGAAGATCTTTGCTGCGGCGTACAATGTATGCCTACTGCCGGTACTAGCAAGGCTAGTACTCCGTACAAACTTTGCTTTAGGCTTCGGGCAAGTGAATTTGCGAGAGGCACATTGCTTGCTAAATGTACGGATACATAGACCACCAAAACCGAATGCCCTCAGAGGAACTTTGCCTAGCGTCTCTGCGTCGTCGGATCGACTCCGAGACTTGGAATTGTGCAACGAAAACATGAAGCCTCCGACCAACGGCTGTAAGCAAATCCCAACGACTAGCGCAAGCTGGCTCTCCACAGTGTCCAGGCTGCAGGGCCGTCGCCATCGGATTTAAGGACCGGCCCCACAATTGTTGAGCGCTGGTGCCCGTACGTACCTCGTGCAGTTACATTAATAGTACTAGATACCAGTAAGTATTATATGACCCACGAAGTACTCCGTACTCGTGGTTATAATACTCGTACATGGTCGTAAACGTAATAATAGTAGCTACATGGGCCTCGCACACGCCTGTCTGGCTGGTTGCCATACCTGTCAGGTTGGTGCGCTCGATGAAGTGTGGACAGGGCGCCCAAGGTGTTGCCTTTCTTCCTGCCTCTGAGCCTTGCAACGGTCGTCAGCCGTCTTGGCAAATTAACTTGTTCATTTTTCCCTGGCGTGGCGGAGTTGAGCGATGTTTGGCTTTGGCCGTTGCGGGTCGGCAATTACAGCATGAAGGCTCCGTCGAGATGGGAGCCATATTACAGTACATATAGTACGAAGAGGAGTAGATCTCCAGAATCCATGCCATCTCAACCGCCGACCGCCGTCCGCTGTCCACTGGCCACCGTCGGCCGACCCAGACATTTCTACGCCACCAGGCGCTGCCCTCCTGAAAGTAAGGCCCCGGATTTGGTCCTCTGCTTTTGATGTCAGATCGTAACGGACCCCTGGTTGCCGCTGGGGTTTCTATCTGGGGTTTCCATCTGGGGTTTCCATCGCTGGGTATTCCCTAGTCTAGTATCCGTAGAATGTGGGGGCCTGCGGTTAGATGCTCATCTGCACTGGACAAGCCCACTCCTCAATTCTGCGTGATGGGTATTTGCCAGTCACACTAACAAATAATCAAATACCAACCCAGAGTTGTAGAGGCCTCGCACCGTTGCATGCTCGCCCCCACCGACTTCATGACCGGACTCTGAAGCGGCGGCGTCGTCATACCCTTGGACCCCACAAACTGAAAACCATCAGCTCTACCATATTCTCTTAGTAGGTATATACTGTACGTAAAAATAGGTACTAATAAGTGTCGGCAGGTCTCCGTGTGCACTTGAAGCCCCTGGATGGTGAATAGCAGAGACTGGAAACGCTGGAATTAACGTCGTCTATCGTAAGTTCAATGATAAAATGGCCTCCAACAAGACCCCAAGACTCCGAGGTAACATCCTGTTACCAGTACGTACTTACAAATAGTATACTATCTTGCAACTCCGTGATCAGTGTGGCTCTGACACGCTAGTTTCTGGGTTGAAGGTCCGAAGAGCAACCCTATTACGGCAAAGCACCGCGGGGGTTGGATGGTTCAGGATCGCCCGCACAGCTAGACCGAATCCTAATAGAATAAAAAAGAAGCTTCAATTTCTCCAATTTGCATCTATTAGTTGTTTTTACAGAGAAACAGTGTCGGGACAGTGATTAAGAAAATAGGCCTCTAGGATCATTCATATCGGACTGTCACGTATTTGTACACATGCATACCTGGTACTTGCCAACTTTAACCTGTCTTGCTCATCTGGGCACCGCCGCGATGCCATTGATAATTGCCACCTTTCTTCACATATTGAGCACATCCATGGTATGTCATATTTAATGCTGCCTGGTTGCCTTCGACTGGGCTAGCACAGCCATTGGATTCAATAAGCAGTGTTTCCCCTCACGTTGGTCTTACTAACAAGAGGGCAGCTGCTCGAGGGTCCACAGTTAGCCCGTTTGATCGATGGTATCGCCGGTACGTGCCCTCGCCACCCAACTTATACATGAAACATGAAACATGAAGTATGAAACAAGCCCATGGAACTAGCCTAATGTTTCTTGCTCGCCTAATATCCGGAGTGAGTCTGTTGGCTACGACTTGCAAGCCTGCAACTCCTACGAGCCAACTTCGTCTACCAGTGATAAGGGATTGGTGGCATTGCATGATCTTATTCGCATTCCCTTGGACGGTAGACGCTAGACCGCCTAATTCTATATATAGTTGGGAACCCAATACTACAGTTATTGCGGTTGGCCGTCGACCAACAGACAGCCTGCCGCACCATCGTCAGATCCTGAAAATGCATAGAGAGTGGACATGTATGTAGAGGTCACACCATGTTTGATCTCGCTGTATCCGTATACGCTTCTCAACTGCCTTACCATCGCCCGCGGGATTGAATGAACCAACGGTATTTCCCACAAACTGATCCAGATGACTGTTGGCAGATACTCCCAGCGTGTGTTGCCCCTACGCTAGCTAACGGCGCACTTCAAACACTCCCTAAGCGCTGTGACTAACTGTAGTGACAACGCATGGAAGATACATCATCTGGAAAAGACCGCGCCATTGGTGTAGGCCCGGCTGATAAAATTGCGACCCACAAGACCTCAACAGGTGTGACGGCTAAAACGTTGCGCTCTGCTCCAGACATGTCTAGGCTGGGGAGGGAAGGTTAAGAAGACTGCTGCCGCTGGCAATAGCTGGGTTTGATATACGAGTAAGCCACAGATAGTCTCGATGGCCAGGGGAAAACATGGCGACCTCTGAGCATAGGTACCGCCAATGGTTGCTTAGAACAAGCTGCTGTCAAGCCCTAGCAACTTCCAAGAGACGTTACTTACTGCCACTGATAGTGGCAGCATACTTGGGGCCATTGAAACGAGGTAATCAAGGTGACCATGGTCTCCTACCGGAGAAACAGTCACTCTTGAGCAGGAGAGAAACGTTGTATCTGTGGCCAGGCTCTAGAATCAGCACTACAATATAACTAAGTCAGTTTTTCACAGCTCACTCCTGGTTCGACGATAGGTATTGAGGAGAGGGAATCCCTGTACTGGAGTGGTCTGAGGTGGCTTAAATAAGGGGAGCTTCCACCACCAGCCTGTGCTAGTTCTAGATAACTCCCTCGCTAGACCTAATCTAGAAACGCATAGTGACTCCGGCTGAACAAGGAAAGGCTTCTGGGACCGTGGATACCAGTCTGCGCAAGATGTGGGTGGCTGTACCAAAATTCGTTGCTCGAGCCGCGACCACGTTAACTTGGACCGCTAGCGGTTCGGGAGACGGTAAATTCTCTCCCAAGGCGACTGACTTGAGCCCGGTAGCGAGAGATCTGCCATTTCTGGCTTTATGCCTTCGTCTTGGAGTCTTGAAGCCCTGGGCCAACTCTCATGCGATGATCACTCAAGCGTGCAGGGTCGGCATCGTGTCCATGTACCTGCTTCGGTTACTGTGACTTGAAAAGAAGCAATCTGAGGTGCCTTGTTTGGTCGTGACTGTGCCGTAGTCTGGCATTTTTGGAAAAGAGGGAAGGGTGGTGTTTCGGGCCCCTCCACCCGTGCTGACTGAAGGGGACACCTCTCTCTTCAGATCCCCACAGCGGTCCGTGGCCGCGGCAGCATGCTTCCATGTAGGAAAGAAACCCTGGTTGGCTATATCGGAGCTGGTCGACTTGGCATCCTTGACGTCAGTCGCAACCCCCCAAAGCGGTCGTTTGTTCCGGTACTTCCTGGGTGACGCATGTCACAACACCCACCTTCGACTAACCCACCGGCTCCTTCGCTCATCTTTCTCCATTTCATTGGTTGCTAATCTTGGAAAAGAGAAGGGAATGAGGGAAGACTTCCTTGGGGCTGTCGTAGTATCTCTAGCACTTGCGACCACTTCCACATTCACAAGGCCCTGTGTTGGGCGACGATGCTTTGCACAGGTCTTCATACATCGTAGGTGTCACACCATTGGCGATGAGGCCAAGGAATGAGCTGTGTCAAACCGGCATATGTAATTGAAAATGTCGATGCTTGAGCGCTCTGAAGTGGGCGGATACACTCCCTTTGGCGCGAGTCGTCCAACCCAACAAATCTCCCAGGAGGCTCCACGGTCTCGGCCGATAGCGAGAGATACTTCCAGGGAGGTTGTTCGGACATAAAATGCATGTCGAAGATACCCTATACCGCATGTACATATCTCCAGCCAAGGCTCAAAATCTGGACCCTAGGAAGGAAGTGGCTCGGGTACTTGGATAGCATGGCGCCGGAGTTGCGGTTGATATTGTACTGACTCCATGTCAAACAGTCCCATGGGCACTCGCCACTAAGAAATTCTTTGAACGAACCCCATAAACGTGTGCCTATCGAACGGATGGTCGGTCAGTGGCTGGCTAAAGACAGTATACGGGTTTGCCCTTCGTTGTGGTGCATACTGGTTGGTACCAATTTGACTCAAGGCTCAGGCTGAGCGGAGGGCAGGGGCATCGGGGCCCCCAGGGCCAGTTGGGTCCTGTCGTCGAAGATGCATGTTTTATTTGAGATTCCGCACGGCCGTCGAGCTGGTGAGACGCCTGGATGATTAGGAGATTGTCGGATAAGAATTAGGCTCAGCCCAATTGATGAGCCAAGTTTTGGCTTTTGAACAAGCTGAAGCTGGATAATGGCCGCAAGCCTTTTGCCGAGTTGACAGGAACAGAGCCAAGACCAACAGCGCTGGATGATGAGTCAGCGAGGATTTAGTAGGATGGTTCCCGTTCTCGGCAGTTGCCTGCTCGTACTCGTACCCTCCAGTGGATCATGACGCGGCGCTCGACGTTACATGGACTTGGCCCCACGTCATGAACACCGCTTTGACCGCATCAACGTCCCGCATAGCGACGTGGCAGCAACACCGATGCTCATCGGGCGGCGAGCTGATGACTGCAAGACGCGGAAGAGAGTGGCGCTCATGGCCATCCACAAGCCGTTTTTCGCAGTGAAGTGGTGAGGTTGTGGGAAGCAACTGCAGCACGACAGCACGTCATTCCTTCGAAGCTTCACCGCCGAGCCCGACGATCAACATGGCGAACGCTCCTGGACACACCTTCGGGCCAAAGTGCCGCCTGGCACCTGTCTATGACACTCGAGGAAGGGGTGATGTGCCGCCTATTGAGGCGCAGTTCTTCTACTCGTCACTGATCCCTATCGATGACCCGCTATCGACGACTTCCGTGACTGGTGGTTCCGACACCAAATCCGGCAAGGCGCCGCTGCGTCCCTTTTCCCATGGCGACAATAATACTCTCGAGAAGGCTTGGCTTGGATTGCAGTCTGATGGGGCCCGGAGCGATCATGATAATGCTAGGAAGGGCCGCAAACAGACGGCGTCAGCAGCTAAGGCCGGTGCAGAGAAGAGAGCATTGTTTGTACAGACTCTTGCCCGCAAGCACTTGGAGCGGCACCGGGCCGCCTTTGAGCATCAGTATCTGTCAATTCATGCAGAGTTGGACTCTGGGGGGTTGACTGACCGCGTGTGCTGCTCCAGACTCATTATCGACATCACGGAGGAGCTTGAGAAATCCTTCTGTGCTCTGGCCAGACAGGCGGATTCCTCTTTGCAACCCGATCAGATCTTACAGGATGTAATTGGGGCAATAGATCGGTGGCGACAATCTGGCACTCAGCCGAATCACGAGCCGCACGCGAACCAACTTGAAGAACCATCACCTACTGTCGTTCAAGCTATCCCGGACGTGCCTGTCCCTTCTGCGTCTCCTCAGAAACCAAAGCCTAAGCCTGAAGTACGTAGCGACGCAACATATCACAAGTATCCGATTGGGTCTTTGCGAGAACGCGACGGAAGGCCTCGATCGACTTCGCAGGCCACGAATCACTCATCAAGAGCCCAGACCCCGGTAGGCAGCCCAGCTCCTGCTCGCTCATATGGAGTCGACGATGGTATATCTGGCAAACCTTTCGTTCGTGTTGGCACCAACGGCGAACAATCCCCGCAACTGTCGGCGTCAATTCCTCGCTATGATATCCCAGTTCCTGCTGAAGGACACTGTGATGAAGAATCCGATCATATCGAAGTTTTAGAACCTCCAGGGATCGGGGAAATGAATAAGGGCGAGGTGCTGGAATCCAGAAAATATGGTACGCAGTCTGTGGAGGTCGCTGTCGGAGTGTCGAGGCTCCATATGGTCTCGCTTCCAACGCTACATATGAAGCCTATTTACTGGTCCCCAGTCAACGACATGGCTGTTGTAATGAGGGCCACATGGTTCTACAGGTTGGTTGGCCTATAATATGTGGGGTAGATATAAGGTATTAACATTAATTAGGGACACTATGGTCCCTGTCTCCCCAACGGTTGCGAACCAGTTGGAGGCAGGCTACCAAGAGTTACAACCTTGGACTGAAACGTGGAGTGACGAGGTTAGATGTGCCATTGAAGTTGGCCCTCTAGGAGAAGAGAAGGTTTCTCACCGCTTGTGGCTGAAGGAGACCGATCAACAAACGAAAGACAACATTTTGGCGGGGCAGCCAAGTATTTCTTCAGATCCTTACTGCGCTGCTCGGTGCTTCCGCGGAGAGGCAGCAGCTGAAGGCTCAATAGAGCCTACTAAATCCAAGAAAGAGTCCACCTCGGAACTGACCTTTCGACCCTTCTCCAACTACCATATCATGTATAAGAATCAACGGGAAGCCTTCATGCTGAAGCCGAGCTTGAGCCCGTCCGCCTATTATGGAAGAAAACCACTCGCAAAGATCATGAGAGGGTTGACAGTCGGGGTACCAGTTGTGAGAGGCTTCGATCGCCCTAAGTGGGAGCGTATACACCTCAAGAAGCAGCCGCCCATTGAAGCTGGAGTCTCGGCGGCTAGTGAGTCGTATGAGAGCCGCGGCAGTGGCGTTTGCGCAGCATGCAAGGCAGACAAGGACCAGGGGCAAGTTATGGACCTTGTGCTGGTGGCGCACGGAATTGGGCAGAAGTTCGCTGAAAGGGTTGAGAGCTTTCATTTCACACATGCTATCAATGGTTTCCGCCGGGCAGTTAACCTTGAACTTGGAAGCCCCATTGTCCAGCAGGTTCTCCAGGAGGGGCAGAACGGGCTCATGATTTTGCCTTTGAACTGGAGGATGGGATTGTCATTTGAGGATGGAGGCCCTCTCCGGGAGGAGGACAAGGCACGGCATGCTACAGAAGGGTTCGGGCTCAAAGATATTGAGCCAAAAACGATACCGGCTATTCGTAGCATGATTTCCGACGTCATGTTCGACATTCCCTTCTACATGTCACATCACAAGGGTAAGATGATCAAGGCCCTCGTATCGGAGGCTAATAGGGTGTATCGTCTCTGGTGTCGCAATAACCCAGGCTTCGCGGAGAAAGGTCGTGTCCACATCATAGGTCACTCTTTGGGCAGCGCCATGGCTCTCGAAGTGCTCTCCCGTCAGCCCACGGTTGTACCGCCCCTTGACTTTTCACGGAAGGAGCCTGAAACTATGTTCTTTGAATTCGACACCAAGAACCTATTTTTAGTGGGCAGCCCGGCCGGGTTTTTCTTGCTCCTTGAACGAGGAGCCCTCATGCCACGGCGTGGTAGACGCAAGCCCGGTGCCGATCCAGCCGACACAGTTGCTGGTGACGTCGTGGGAGAAGCTGGAACCTTTGGATGCCTAGCGGTGGACAACATTTACAACGTGCTTGCAAAGGAGGACCCTATTGCCTATTTGCTGAACGGCGCTGTGGACTCGACCTACGCGTCTAGCTTGAAGCTCGCCCACGTTCCTAGCACGGCCACGTCATTTTTCAAAGCTGTTGGCGATGCATTTCGCCATGTTGTCCCGGGCATGGGCCCAGCAGCGAATCCCTTGGCCCCTGATTCCACCAACCGACCACCGACATTCCGCCTGCCGTCGCAGCTCGAGCTCGAAGTTCACGACTTTACCAGGGAGGAAATTGCAGAGAAGAAGGCCTACCTGCTCAACGACAACGGCCAGATCGACTGGTATCTTCGGTCCGGGGGCGGGCCACTCGAGATCCAGTACCTTAACATGTTGAGCGCCCACACTAGCTACTGGACAAACCACGATTTCATTCGCATGGTCTGCATGGAGGTTGGCAGGAAACCTGGACGAGCAAACACACTTCCTGCTATGCGGGCGGTAAAAGCGACAAAGCGCCTCGTTCAATGATCACATCGCTTTGTGGAGTCTTGGAAGATTTGAATCTTGGCTTGTGTAGTGGTACAATTGAGACACGGTGTTCTGGGTTTATATATGCTACAATGCATTGCACTCGATGGCCATTTGTTTCAGTCCGTTAGATACTCCGACGGCTTTCAAAGATGTAAGATTATACTACGGAGTATCTAGTCAATGACTTCAACGACGCTCTCAGTATTCAATTCCAATTAAAACGCCCAATGCTGTGGTAATTTACAAGATACCAGCCCATGCGAAATGAAGATCCTGATTCCCTGATGGCATGGCGCTAGTCATATTTAGAAACCTTCCAACTCCATCATTTCTTGGTCTAGGGCCTCATCGTCGTACTCGTAGAGCTCTTCATTGGCGCCGGGACCGCCGTTCGCGCCAGCCAGATTTGGATTCAGCGCTGCGTCCTCAAGCTCGCGGATCCTCTCATTATCTATCTTCTCCTTGTGCTCCATCAAGTCTGCATACCCCCAGGTGCTGATGCCTTCCTGATCTTTGGCACGGAAGGGCTGGGCCATTGTTCGGAGGAACCTCCTCGCACTGCTGACTGCCATGTCTGTGCTTAGGTTCGTATCGGCGTCGAGAAGGCCCTGGTTGATCCATTTGGGAAGCTGGGTCCTCTTCTTCTGGAAGCGACGATCGGCTAGGACCATGATGCCGTAGTCGTCTTTGCCTCGTAAGACTCGCCCCAGACACTGCGCGGCGTGGCGCATGGCGTCGAAGGAGAGGAAGTCGTTCTCCTTGATACGGTAGGTCTCTCGTAGGAACTCTAGCCTGGCCTTGAGGATACGCGATTCTGTGTACTGAAACGGGACCCCGATACATAGCACAGTTCGGCCGTATTGGTGGTCGAAATCGATACCCTCAGATACTTTCCCTCGCGCAACACAGAGTAGCACAGCTCCACGGCCGTTGCAACAGGCGGTGCGATACGTCTCCAGCGCCAGAGAGGTTTCCTGTGCATCAGGTGTCTCCACTAGAATGAGCTTGTATTTCCACACCTCATCGAGAATGCCCATTCCTTGCCACATGCTGATGATGGATTCCATGTAGAGATATGATGGGAAGAAAACGACCATGCCGTCTGGCGTGATCTTGGCAAACTCCGTGAGCAGGTTTCCATAGTTTCGAACCACGCTGGGCTCGTTTCGTACTTGGAAGCTGGTCGATATGGCGGCCTGATCGCTTCCGCGAGTGACAATCATGGGCAAGAAGGAACGTCGGGCAAGGGTCATGCTGTAGGACTCTTGGATGACGGTGGGGAAATCTAACATTTTTGGATACATCTCCAGCGGTGAGATTGTCCCAGACGTGATGATGACAGAATAGAATCGCTCAAAAACGGGTCGGATGGCAATGGCTGCGTCGAGGCAGGTAAAGTGTAGGATGGGGTTGGGGACTTCAGCGGTGTCGGATTCGTATGGCTCCAGGATCAGCAAAAAGCCCTTTTCGTAGGTTGCAACAAGTGTCGCAAAAGTGGCCACTTCTTGCAACGGCTGATAGTCTTCGATATTTGTGAGTTCTAGCGTCCTCACAAGTGATGTTAGTCGTTCGGCACAAAATCGGAGCGGCTTCTTTTCAATAAACGTGTGCTCCCTCAGGTGAGCGAGGAAGGAGGGCGGAGTTTCTGAAATAACCTGGCGGACTTTCATTCGAGTCTAGGGACGGGTAATTAGCTGCGGACAGACATGAGGCTATGGGAGAGAGGATGACAAACCTTGAGGTACTCAATGAACCGTTTCAAGAAGGCCACAAAATGCTCTGCCCTGCGGATATTGCCGGGCACTGCCTCCTTCAGCAGGTCTTCTGGTAGAGCTGGGGAACGGTTAGCATACGTCCTCCTCCCCGAATCCCGGATGACTAGCGTCTCCTTACCCGGATTGGACATAAAGGCGTCCTCTTGCCTCGCCTCGTCGGCATCCCGCAGACCCTGTACAAGCTTCTGGTACTCATTCTGCAACTGTTCCTGGTCGGTGTCCCGCATCTCCGAAATCTTGCGCTCAAGGTTCTGGGCGCCTCTGGTTGCTTTGCGCAAGGAATCCTCAGTGATGTCGGTACTCAGGGCTTCGATGCAGACATTATCAATGTTGTGAGCTTCATCGAAAACGACAATGCAATCCTTGGAGAAGTCTTTCGACACTCTTTCGGCAATCTTGGGATCCAGCAAGTAATGATACGAGAAAATTACGACATTGCAGTATTGCATCTAATTGAATCTGTGAGCCGATGAAACGCCAACTGTAAAAGGTTGTGCTTACCATACGCCGCACCGTGAAGTATGGGCACTGCTTGTGCTCCTCGCCGTAGCGAAGAATACTGTCGAAGGTCCAGACCCCGTTTGGGATGAGATTATGAGGCTCGAGTAAGTCGAGATTCTAGGGCGCCGTTAGTAAATACACAGTCAAACTAGAGGGTGTTCGGGACGCACGTCGTGGTAGATGCAGAGATCGACGTTCTCGCCCCGTTCCTTCTTCTCCTTGACAAAACCTGCCGTTAAGCTCCGGCATCGGGCGTCAACAATGGCACCGCTCTTTTCTCGCTTGACAGAAGGGTGAAGACAAAGATTCTTCCGACTCGTTAATCCGAGGCCTCGAAACTCTTCCTCGTAGCCTAGCTGCTCAGCTCGGTACTTCATCAAAGACTCTAGCTCGACCAGTGCCTTCTCAATCTCAGACATGGTACCTGTGGGTTGTTAGCATTCGACTCTGAATAGGAAGATTGGCTGGTGCAAACCAACGAGAGCAGTAGATTAGCTTCCGTTTTTCGGGCATATATTGCTGGTAGGCCACGATGAGAGACAGAAGGGAGACCGTCTTTCCGGTTCCTGAAGGCATTTCCAGGACGCAGTGACCGCCGGCATCCAGGGTTTCTGTTGACTAGTGTTAGCTAGCCCAGTCGTGAATGTTATGCTTCGGAGGTGCCATACTCTTGAGGTCGCACATATATCTTGAATGAAAAACGCCATGGTCAGCCTGGATTAGATAGGCTTAGCTCTTTTACTCACGCATATTGTTCTGTGCCGCAACATCAGTCAGCAAATAGGTAGTCTTGATGATGCATGGTAGTTGTGGTCGTGAACCCACCTGGATATATCCTGGGATATGGGAAAAGCACTGGCAGGTCGCTGGGTAGAATCGGTGAGCATAAGGTGAGCCATGGCAGGTGTAGATATGGGACTCATCATACTCTATATTGAACTTCATTCTGGCGCCTTCAGAGGGCTGAGCGCACCCTCAGCGTGATGCCGGAGAAGGCGGGAGTCCGCAAAGTTTTCTTCCTTCACGGTCGCGGCACGGTTCTAATGGATGTCTGAAGCGCTGGAGGCGCTGACCTGACGGTGACGAGGTTTCCACAAAGTTGCAGGGATGCAAGGCGCCAAAAGCACCACGCAGTCACGTGCCGAAATTGCTCACCACCTGGGCATCTAACGCCACATCATAGCAAAATGCACGACGTAGCTTATTTGTACACTCACTCATGTTCAGCTCAGTTCTGGATATTTTATGTTGCCCTGTTTGGGAAGAGCAATTCACTCAATTGAATTTCACCGAATCCCCGCAGTTCACTGGGTACACGAACCCTCACCTAAAGGTTGTACGAGACCTTGTATCCGTACAGACTGGAGCTGGGCACCACCCCGCTAGCAAATTCTCTTGCCGCCAACGAAACGTCATGGCTTTAATGCCCAGCATATGTACGGAGCACTAACGGACGAGAAGGAAATTTCTCACGGAGCTGCCTTCGCATTTGGTCTTCCTTTGATGACTGTTGTCAACCGGAACGTAAGTGTTCCTGCCTGCCAGCTTGGCCCGGCTATTATTATGGTTGGTACATGGCAAAAGTCTAGGTCCTATCCCTGGGACTCGGAATTATCCTTATGGTTTCCACCTAAACATAGTCATAGATGCCTTTGGAAATTCGTAAGTGTCCTGAGCTACCCAGGAACTCTCCTCGATGCCAACGCCCGACTTCTCCTCGGTATTTGTACTCTGCACGCTGCCGCCCGTCACGGTGTACAAGTCTACCTTAACACCATGGGGAATACCCTCAAGCCTTGTTGTGAAGGCCTTGGACTTGTGAATATTGACAACCACCAGGGAGGCGACCCCATCGTCACTGACTGCTGCGCTCGTCTCCAGCCAAGGCGTCTCAATGGTGCCTCTAATCCACTCGGGCCGAGTTGGGCCCTCATATTCACCGCTCTGCACATGGCAGGCCACGGTGGTTCCTCTCATGTACTTGCTGAACAGGAGCAGTGGCCACCAGGTGGGCTGCTTCATTAGGCCGGTCTTAGTTGTCATGAGCGGCGCAATGACGTTGACGGACTGAGCGATTGTGGCCATGCCGATATACTTGGATTGACGGACGAAGACATTGAGCCAGTTGGCCACGGCCAAGGCGTCAGAAAGAGTGTACCTGCGGCTACCGTTCAGCAAAGCAACTTGGTGCAATCATCTCGACATCTCACTTTTCCTCGGCGCCCAACCAACCAGGCGCCCTCACAGGGTCCCAGACGTTCCACTCATCGAAGCAGATCTTCTGTCGCTTGATGCCGGGTGGGACCTTATTCTCGATGCGGGCAAGGTCGATAAGGCTGGCAGTGATCTCGATAGCACGCTCAGCCTGCCGTGGTGCGGTGACGTTCTGGAGATGGTCGCTCGAGGCGGTGTAAATGTGGATGCTGTGCATGTCGATGAGGGACGAGGCATCATTGTCACCCAGAACATGCATGGTGTAATTGATGCACTCCTTGGTTACATGGTAGTCCCAGTGCGTGGGACCCTCCTTACCGCACAGAATGAGCTGAATCGACGCGTCGAGGAGCTTGAGCGCCTTGGCCCATTGGTAGGCCTTCTTGGCGTAATCCTCCTGTGTCATCTGCCCAATCTGCCACGGGCCCCAACATTCGTTGCCTAGAGCCCAGTATTTGACCTAGGGACAAATGAGAAATATGTCATATATGGGGCAAACATCAAGAAAGGGCTGGGACGCACCCCGTACGGCTTATCGCGGCCGTTCTGCCGGCGCATATTAGCAAAGTGGCTGTCGTCGTCGGAGTTGCAGTATTCGACCCAGCCTATGGCTTCATCGAGTGTGCCTGGAAACATGTTAGACATTGGCACTGGCATCCTCCCTCTAGAATTGGGGGCTTCTTGCCGGTGCCAAAATTCAGGGCAAGATATGGCTCGGTCCCAACAATTTCATACCATTTGAGGAACTCATCGGTGCCAAACTGATTGGTCTCGATGCCGTGCCATGCTAGCTCTTTTCTACCAAGATTTTGTGAGCCAATGCCTGCGTAGGTAAGGCGGTAGATTCCAGAGAAGGATGGGGATCCTGGTTCCTACCTCTTGGGGCGCTTCTCCCGCGGACCAACACCATCCTGCCAATGGTATGTTGCGATGAAGTTGCCTCCGGGGTATCGAACAACAGGGCACTTCAGCTCCTGGAAGGCTTCAATGACGTCCTTGCGATATCCATTCTCATCTGACAATGGGCTGCCTGGGTCGTAGAGTCCGCCGTAAATACAGCGGCCCATGTGTCTGCAAGCTCCGTCAGCATCTCGCCACATAAGATTCTCATCTTAACGGGAGTTGGGACGCACTCCGTAAAGCCTCCATAAGTGTTGTCCTCGATGCGAGAAACCTTGTGAGCAGGGTTGACCGAGATGACGGGCTGCTCACTGTCGGAGATCTTGGTAAAGGTCGCCATGATGCCGCAATAGTCTGAAAGTGCGGTGCCGGATTCAGACAAGGAGTAGGGAGAGGAACGTCAGTAAGGTGGACTTGAGTGGACTTGACCTGGCCGTCGTTTTTGGTTCTGGCTGTTCTCGCACCTAGGTAGGCAAGTTAGGCAAGCTATGTGGTAATGTTCTTCGAGCCAAGACTGCGGAATATGGACTGGCCCCGTCCCCAGATCCCCACGGTGGGACGGCAGCAACTAGTACTAGGTACTGGAGTCGTCGTGGAGGGGGTTGCGGAGTTTCGTGTCCCGAGAGCTTCGTCTTAGGCGCACGAATCAAGAATCCCATTCCACTACATGTACCCTCGAACACAGACAACATTGAATTCTTTCCTCGCAACCCCACCTGGCCGCTTATGGCGCGAACCTGCTAAAGTCTGAGCAACGCTGGCATACACGACCTTGGCTTGGGCATTCAACCATCCTCAGTCCCCTCGCACCGCTAGGATCTCGTCATGCGAACCGGTGCCACTATAAACGCACCGACCCAGTGACGGGTTGACTTCAGAACTATCGAAGCACGTGTGGAACTTGATTCTGCCCCATAGCCGCACCAATTGGGCGCTTCACTGTCTGCCCTACTCCTCAGATCGGAAGCGGATCGGCTCCATTGACGAGCTCAATCTCCAGTCGCTCATGATCGCATGAGGCGATGGGTTAGCCATTCACTGGGGCAGAACTCAGCATCACCGGCGTCCGCTGGCCCCACGGGGGCGAGCCAAGGTCTCGCAGGCTCGAGGGGGACGCGCTGTGTCGTAGGGTATAAATACCACCATTGGGCCCTGACATATCGACGCTCTAAGTGGCCAGAGGAGGCCGTATATCCTGTCTCATCGTCAGCATGGCTCTCCCGCCGAAGCTGTATCAGTGGCTCGTTGGCGTTTTCGCCTCCCTGGGCTCCCTCACCTACGGCTATGATCTTGGCGTCATTGCCCAGGTCATTGCGGCCAAGTCCTTGTCTCTAAATTTGGCGACGATCCCGCATAGATTGGCGCTGTTGTCTCCTTCTTCACCGGCGGTGCATTCTTCGGTGCCCTCGCTGCCGCGCCTCCGAGTGACAAGCTCGGCCGCAAGTAGACCAGCCTCATTGGCGCCGTCATCTTCCTGCTTGGCGGTGCTCTGTAGACGAGCGTATAGAACATTGTATACATGATGGCCGGAAGGGCTATAGCTGGTATGGGGTGAGTTTGATCTATGGCAGAGTTGTGTTACGTCAAACTATATGCTGATGGCTCTCTCTAGGGTTGGACAGATGGTCATGATCATTCCCATTTACCAAGCAGAACTGTGCCACCCTGGCATTCGTGGCACAGTCACCGCTCTTCAGCAGTTTATGCTGGGAGTCGGGGCTTGCAGCTGCCTGGATCTCTTACGGTACCTTCGGACTATGGACCTTTACTTCACCCGAGGCCAATTAACTGACAGTTTATTTAGGCGTGGATATTGGCATCATCGATGAAAATGAGCAGCAGTGGCGTGTCCCCCTCGGCATCCAGAACATTCCCGCGGGAGTCCTGGCACTTTTGATCCTTCTCTTTCTCGAATCGCCTCGTTGGCTCATTGACCATGGAAGGTTGGACCTTGGGCTGCAGACCCTGGCGAAGCTCCACGCCAATGGGGACATCAACGATCCCTGGGTCCAGGCCGAATATGCACAGACCCAGGAATCTATCGCTGCAGAGTATGAGGCCTCGGCTAAGTCGTATACCGAGCTCTTTACCGATAGATCTTGCCTGAGGCGTCTTTGGATCGCCTGTTCCGTGCAGGCGTCCATGCAGATGACGGGTGTTGCGGCTATCCAATACTATTCCGTGACTATCTATGAAAAGATTGGCATCTCTGGAAGCGATACTCTCCGCTATTAAGCCATTTCCAATATCTTTGCTCTCGTTGCACAGGGCCTTTGCATGAGTTTGATCGATTACACTGGTCGTCGGCGGCCCCTAATCCTAGGCAAAGTAGGCAACTGCATCTCCTTTATCGTCGCCACTTGTCTCCTTGCCCTCTTCCTACCGGGAGAGGGGCAGACCAATACGTATGATAGCTGGGCATTCATTGTCATGACGTGGCTATACGACTTTTCCTTTAGCGCAACCTGCGGACCGCTCTCGTGGATGATCCCTGCTGAGATCTTTGATACCAAGACCTGGGCGAAGGGTGTCTCCATCGCCGCTATGGTCAACACAGTCTTTAATGCTATGATTGCACAGACTGCCTCGGTGGCACTCGGCGATACCACTGGAATTGGATGGAATTGGTATATTTTCTTTATTGTAAGTCGGCATTCCTTTTTGCGCAACACGCTCCGTCAACTTGCTGATGGCATATTAATAGGTCTGCAACTTCACCAACGCAGTATACTTCTGGTGCGTTCTCCCCGAAACCTCCAAGAGGCCCCTGGAAGAGATGCGGTACCTGTTCACCGATGCGCCTATCTTTGTACCCACTATGGAGCGCGAGGCCGTCGCCTTGGGCGACCTCGAGCGCAGGGTCGAAGAGGCGGAGCGCAAAAACAGGTCCATGTCGATGAGAGAGAGTAATGTGCCTCGATGGTATGCTGCCTGTGTGTTTGCGTACTCGTCATATTATGCACCATGGTCCCAGGACCTTGACATAGATAAATGGTATTAGAGTCGAAGTAAGTGTTATTAAATATGTATATAATATATATATAACTACGGATGTATACGAAAAGCTGTTCATAGCCCACAGGTTTGAGCCCTTGTTTTACTAGCGACAGAGCTCACTCCGAGACGATGGCCATGGACTCTCATTTGTCCCGGACAATCATAGATTGTCTTCAGGATATTTAGTTTGCCTTCTGTCCCACCTCGCGCGTGCTGGGCTCTTGGCGGGAGTAGAGGTTGGGTATGAGCATGAGCAGAACTTAGGCTTAGCACTGCTAGATCCCCACATTTTGTGATAAGCCTCCGAGACTCGGCAAACTTGCCTGCGCCGTTCGGGGAAAATTTGATGGCGAGGTCCTGATCTGGTTCCCTGGCTAGGTCTCACGACGACATACAGCTAAGAAATATTGTCTGGATGGGTAGGTAGATGTCTAGGTACCTGAGGACCTGGTATCATCGTACTTGGGCTCTGGGTTGAATATTTCCTCTAGGAATAAGTAAGTGTCGCTCAAGTCGCTGTTTCACTGGCTGCGGTTGATGGCAGCGTCAATAGACGTGTTACTACCATGTTCACCATGATGGTATAATACCCGGGGAGGTTTAAAATATGATTCAGCCCCGGGCCCTCACCAATTTCAATCCGCTCTGCTGGAGTGAAACGGGGTTTCTGGACAACTGGCATGTGGCAATGTTGAAGACGACGAGACACCATGCGAGTCCCGACTCCCGAATGCAACCCCTGCCTTGCACAAAGTCGTTGTGACACCCCGAATTGAGTTGAATGCTGGGAGGATTGAGAATTGGATATTTCAACACTAGCCCCCGGTGAGACGGGTCATTGAGGGGCCGAAGGGTTTGCCTCCAACAGTTCCAGAGACCGACTCCAACTGGCAATAGCATGCGTACCTTGGGAGGTGCGTTTGAGGGACTCGGAGAAGGTTTGGGTCGCGGGTTGAGTCTAATTTCAGGGCCAGACCAGATTGGCTGGCCGGGAAAGTAAATGTAACGAGCCGCGCGCCTGGATATCGAGATGAACGACGATGACCTAATACGTACGAGTAGGTGGTTGCAACTTGGGAAAGATCTGAGAGAGCTTGCTGGGTGGATGCGAATTAGATAATGCAAGTATGAGTGGTCGCTGTGCTGTGGGAGAAGGGGTTCCTTGAAGATAGAGGCGGCTCCTGGCGATAGCTGGCTGGGCCGAATGTCAGCATTGACGTTTGTTGATCCAAATCCACAGTATCGCTGGGTCTGGGTCTAGGCCTGAAAATCCGGGGATGGTCCCATTCTCTTAGACAGCCCAAACGATTGATGGATCGTGGAGCGGGGATTTTGATGTTGACACGAGTCCCTGGGGGCGCTAACAACGCAGGCTGCTGCAGGTAGCTGGCCATTTGGGCCGTCGGCGCCAACATCTCACAGGTTCTCACCGAGGGAACATGCATTCGTGATGCATACCTCGAGAACTGGAGCCAAGCTGGTGCACTGGTTGCAGGCGCGCCACCACCAACATGACCGGTCGCCATTGACAAGGCGTAGTCTTGGCTTATGCCCTTCCTATGCCCTGCTGTGGAGGGAAGGGAGGGAGGCGAGAGTGGTGTAGAACTGTAGTACTTTGTACGAGCGCGAGTACTGCCGCATCATGTATCGAGATCGGCCCTTCCGGGTGTGTTTTCCAGGTGTTATCCTCCAGTGGAACTTGGAAGCTTGGGACTCTAGGAGCTTGGGTGTCATGGGGCTGGGGGTGCTGGAGGTGGGCCCTGGTTGTCTGACTGTCTGGCTCGCAGATCCGTCACTAACGGGCAGGCCGGGATCCTATTGGTTGCAGGCCCTTCCCCGCCTCCAATGCCTCACTAGCGTCACATCGATTGGCCCGTGCCACCCTCCATCCCTGCGCTGTCGCTTATCACTCGACGATCAATTGGACAGACAAGGGACGGTCAAGGCCAGATGGCGGGCGAGATATGCCCAAAAGCAAACCCAGGTCAGGTCCGTCGAGGAGGAGGGAGCAGACCTCGCTTGTCTTATCATCAGTCAATCCAGGTTGCCAGTAACAGTCTCTCCCATCCAACCTATGGTATACTACTCTTCATCTTGACCCCTCTCTCCATCTCGATTGCCATCTTCCTCCAGACGAATTGGCTGCCTGCCCATCAGCTTTTGGTCCTCTGTTGCTTCGTTGGTTCTCCGCCTCTCTGTCGGACTCCGCCATCATTGTTCCGATTCCTCTCCGCTGCTGGCTTATTTCACGGGTGCCTAACCGCTTGGGCATATGATCGATCTCTTGGTTCGGAATAATTCTTGCGGCTTCATCCCCACGTCGACCTCGATATCCTTAAGCTAGGCATGATTGATCGGGGTCCGTGTCTACCAAGCCAGGAGCCCTGTGAGTCGCACCATTCTTGGCTCCTGTGGGGTGATCCACGTCAACGCTGACAAGTCTCGTACTACTACTATGCAGCACCTTGTGGCTGAACGGCTTGAATACGGATTCCGTACCTCATCCATCTCTTCCACCGACATATTCTGTATCGAAACTTGGCACCAGCAACCCTAAATTTGCCAGTACTATGGCTACTATTGCCCTTACGCGACCGCTCCCTCCCCATAGACCGACATCTGCCCTAGACGGTCCCATTACACCACCTCTATCTCTTGAAGCTGTCCATTCGACATCGTCGTCACAGTATCATCAACAAGTTCCCATTCCAAACAAACACATTCCCGTCTGTCCTACTGGACCAGTCGTAACGGAGCAGCTCGAAACTCCGCCCGAAACCCCCAAGGATGGGTATCAATGTGCCCAAAACTCCGTCCTCTATCCTCCCCATCCCTACACCAAACTGGACTCCGGCCCATTGTCCGTCTACGAGATCGATGCCGGCAACGTCGCTCATGCGATAGACGTCTTCTCTCGCCAACCACTTCCGGATCCGGCCCTCGTATTTCCCTGGTTCCACGGCTTGCACCCCCATAACCACATCCAGCAAGCCTTCTTCAATGCGCGGAAACATACCACTCGCAAGGCACCATGCTGCCTGAGAGGAGTTACAGTTGTCAAAGCGGATGGTGATTTGACAGTCTCTCGCCTCAAGGGCGCCCTCGCTCCCGAAGAGCTGATCCATACTAGCTCCAGCCCCGATTTCTTGGAGGCCGACCCTAGGGAGGGCTTCTCGGTCCGCAATTTCCACATCCAACCTGCCAAAGTTGCTCTGACATCGGACATTATTGTATACGGAGATGATGCCGACCATGCCCACAGAATAGCGTGGGACTTCGCAGCAGCCCGAGGCAGGTGGCGTGAGAAACATGTGGGACAAGAGGACGAATTTCTCGAGTACAACACCTTTGTGTGTACTAGCCCCTTCACCCAATTTGAAGAGGAACACAGTGATATTGTAGCCATTGATTCTAATGGCTACGTGACTGGGAAAGTTCTCGACTTTGTCCAGCAGGAGAGGAAGGAGATGTGGGACATGACGGAGGCATCTGAGATCTCGCACAATGTCTTCATGGGGCCGACGCCAGAACTCGGGAGTCTCGAGGAAAGGAAATATGACATTCTAATTGAGTGTAGTGACGGAGGTCGCTTAAATCCAGAGGCTCTACAGCTCGTTGCCGAGAGTGCGTCGGAGACAGTCACTCAGCCTTTCCACGATTTCCCTTCATCGGGAAGCATTCTACCACCCACATACAGCCATGCCGAAGCAGATTCCATTCTCGACACTTGCAAATGGATATATTATCTATCTCATGGGACGCGCCCGAACACTCCTGTTCACACGGACGCTGACGGGGACTCATGTATGTCCGTCGAGGATGAGACAGACCAAGATGCTCCACTGCACACACCTCGCAAAATTCTCATCCATTGCGGTGATGGGTACACAGAATCTACCATGCTAGGGATTGCCTACTTCAGTTTCAGTACTGGCCGAGCCGTCCCAGATGCGTGGCTGGATCTTCACAAGACCAAGGGTAGGAATTTTTTTGCCTACCCAAGCGACGTGGCCCTTCTCAAAGCCCTCGCCCCCCGGCTTCTCTCCGAATCTCCCGTGTGTGTTGGAAAGAGTTTGCTTGAAATCACCGACATGGCCATACACGAGCCTAGCTGGCTTCCCGGCTTGGACGGGTCGTTCCCTAGCCGAATCCTGGACTATCTGTACCTGGGCAACCTCGGCCACGCTAACAACCCGGACCTCCTTCGGGAGCTGGGGATCTGTCAGCTTCTCAGCGTCGGAGAGACGGCCATGTGGCGAGAGGGTCACCTGGAGGCCTGGGGGGAGGACAATGTCTGTGTCGTCGAGGGCGTGCAAGATAATGGCATTGACCCCTTGACAGATGAGTTTTCTCGCTGCCTCGAATTCATCGGTAAGTAACCTGGACGAACTGGCACAGAGGAAAAAAATTCTGACTAAGTACTGTCGCTATAATAGATCGCGGAAGACGAAATGGCACGGCAACTCTTGTCCACTGCCGCGTTGGCGTGTCCCGCAGTGCCACCATCTGCATCGCCGAGGTAATGCGAGCTTTTGGCATGTCCTTCCCCCGCGCCTACTGCTTCGTTCGGGCACGACGCCTGAACGTAATCATCCAGCCTCATCTGCGCTTTGCCTACGAACTGCTACGCTGGGAGGAGAAGCTCCAGCAGCACGGTGACCCATCGGTGTCGGTGAAGCACGAGATGGAGTGGGGTGAGATCACCCGGGAGATTGCGCTCATGAACCGGCCTTACTCTAGGTGATGTGAAGCGCCTGCAATTGCGCTTATATAACTCTACTGTTGTCACGTATAGTTTGGACACCGCTGCCGTATGTCGGCCGGTGGGTAGTTCAGTCATGATTATGGGGCATGCTGAGGGAGCACTACAGTCATCCTTCATTGGTAGCCGGCGATATCAAAGAATATGGCAGCTAGCAAGTTGTTGCATGGCGGATCTGGGTCTTGAATATAATTTAGCAACGGGGATATCTTGGCTAGGCAGGTGCCTGGAGTTTGGATTGTTGGCCGTTACTTGAGACGACGCCGACCGTATACCTTTGTATTGGAAACATTACCAGGTCTTCGTGTATAAGGGGTCGATTATGAATACGACGATTGCATGATCAAATGTCCTTTGCACTTTAGTTACGCCTGACATCTCTATTTCAACATTTTCGCTTCAGAAGCATCTCCATTAGGACTGGCACGAATGCGAATTAAGAGCATTACAAAATCGGTCTGGATTTATTCAGAATAGTAGCCACAGGAGTAGTATATCTTCATGGGGACATCGAAAGCCTTCAACGCCACCTCCAAGTTCACGCCAAACACCAGAATGACGAATAAAATGATCAGATGGCGGGGTAACATGATAAACGAGAGAACTCCTGCACAATGCGTTATTTCTTTCTCTCATTGCTTCCTTATAAGAATGAGACGATGAGAAATATGGTAGAATGTTACAGCCACGGGGAGACGGAGGTGAACTGTTGCTCAATCGAGTGGGATGCATCAAGAAGTATGCTCATAAGAGCTGTTAGTTCCCGTACGTCGAGGCGTCGTTCCTATCGTCTCCTTTGAGAACACTGTTGGTAACATGTTAGATCACTTCTAATACCTAGTTTGTAAACGACGGAGGGCGGGGAAAGAAATACGTACGAAAACTGCTTGACCAGAAAACCCTCGCCGCCATTGTCCATGTCAATGTTGTACACGTAGAAACCGCCATCACTCGTCACGACCATGACCTGGGGGCTGCTGCTACTCATGGCCACGACACTTCGGGGTGGCGCGTTACCTCCTGCACCAGGTAAGCGGGAGGCTTGTGATGACGAGTTCGACTTGGGAATCTTGATGAAGGCGAAGTCGCGGAGAGGTTCCCACATCTCCGTCACCGTCTGGGGTAGATATGATCCCACAACGCCGGCGACGCCTCGGCCCATAATCTGCGAGGACCGCCGAAGCATGCTGCCAAATGAGCCGCTCTGCCTACGATGGTTCATCCCCCCATTCCCAGCTCCACTGTTGCTCCCCCCAGCCAGTTCGGCAGCGTCACTTCTAGGGGACTCGGTCGCACTATTCCCGGGCGACTCGCCGTCGTCAAAGCTGCGGCCTCTGGACCATCTATCTTGTCGTGGTGGGCTGGGAGGTTCGATCGGTGCACCGCCTGGGGTGGGATTGTTTGGCGGCGCTCCGAGGCGGAAGATGTGAACTGTGTCCGATGCGGAAGAGACGCAGAGGAGGGTGGAGCTGAGGTTGAAAGACATGCTATATATCTTGGACGGGTAGGTACCTCGCCTGAACTGGTAGAGTTTCTGGCCCCTTGGGACAGAGAATACCCGAATAATGGTACCCGTCTCGCTGGCGGTAGCCAGAAGCGTGCCGTCGTTGTTCAGACACAAGCAGCTGAGGGGTGCTCGATGGGCTTCTATCACGTTGACGGCTTTGATTGTAACGGTATCGAAGATGAGGACCCTTCCGGACGTAGGCGCCACGTACGCGGACTGCGGGGGGGCATGGGACGGTCTCCTAACGTCCGTCTCCTCGCGCGGTTCGGGGAGTGGGTAGGCGAGGTAGCAATTCTCGGAGGAGGGGGAGAGGGCGCATATAGCATCGGGGTTGGGCGAGGTGTGTATGGTGTGTAGGAGGCTCATGTTGCTGATGTCGTAGAGGTAGATTTCCTCCTCGAGGACGACGGCGAGTCGTTTGCGGTTGAGTCGAACGGCGAGGACTGCCGAGGGGAAAGTGAGTTCGCAGATGACGGAAGCTCTCTGTGATGGAAGAATTGTTAGAGACGAACCGATTGAGCACAGCAGGAAGGGCAGACCTTGGTGTTTTGTATTATCAGATGGCGGGGGGTCAGAGTTAGGGCGACGAGAGAGGTCGAGAAGAGCATCTCGATGATGGTGGTATTACCCTCATCGCTGCTGAAGATGCGGGAGAATGGATCGGTATGGTAGATGCGGAAGCCTTTGGACGTAGCTACATGCCAGCTTCTGTTAGTGATGCGGCGGCCATAGTGTCGATTTCTGGCGGCACTCACCAACAGCAAGACAGCTGTGGTCCTGGTTAAAAGTGATGAAGTTGAGTGTCGGGGCGGCCATGACGGACGAGCGCGCGTAGGGTGCGCTAACTTGGCGCGGGAAACTGGAGGAGGGCGAATCCGGGCGCCTTGCGCTGGAGGCGGAGGTGAAGTCGAGCTTGGCGACGGCGTCGACCAGGATGGTCGGAGTGTTGGTGGGGGGCGGGGAGCTCTCGGGGGCGGCCGAGTTCAAACGGAATGGGGTGGTCGAGACCGAGGTGCAAGCAGGGGGGTTGAAGAGGCCGCCGTTGTGGTGGACGGCTCAGAGAAAGGAGCAGTGGAAGAGGTGGTGGAGGTTGAGGCTGAGGTGGCCGGCGGTTGGCGCCTGGAGAGGCAGAGGAGAGAGGTGGTTTGGCGAGGCTGGGGACGGGATGGATCGCCCATGCGTCTCTACAGTCCAAATGTTCGCGGTGTGCCTCACTGACGTCGGGGTGTCAGCTGCGCTTTGGGGGATCCTGCCACCTGTAGCGCTCCTGGTCCCCACTCTGGTCACTGGTGGTGAACGCTACTACTAGGTACCTATGGCCCTGCGGGGTCTTACCTGTGAAGGTGGGCATGGTGGGCAAGTATTAAGTACTACCTTGGAGGTGCCTTCCAGTTGGTGCCCCTGGTCGCTCAAGAGTCACTGGAGCTGGAGGGGAAAACTAGAAAACCCCACCATGCAGGACTGGCCTGTCTGGCCACTGCTTGCGGATGGATGGGGACAATCGAGACGATTGGAACACGAGCAAAAAAATTGTTGCTGCATCGCTGTCTCAAGACATTGGAATCTGAAGGGCAATCACCCAATACCTCCGACCAGGACTACCAGAGCACGCTAAGCCCCTGAAGCCGCCATCTTCTTGCGACTTGCAGTTATTTTCACCCTGGCGCCCTGGATAAAACCAAGATTCGACTCGCAGGATCTTTCATGAAGACGCCGGACCACACAATATGAGCCACTGTCGTTCTAGCGAAGCAACAAAGATGTCTTCTAAGGGGGTACCTGCACGGCCATCCAGGTCACAGGCCTTGGATGACTTGATCATGGGGGTGAGTGACCCTACCACTGTTCCTCAAACCCAACGCCTCAAACCAAAGAAGGGGAAGGGATACAACATATCACATCTTGACTCTTCCATCCGCAAAGTTGTGCGTTGTACTTACACTAACCATCTCAGACTAATAGCAGCAGTATCGTCTCTAAGCGCAGTGTCGAGCGCCTCTACCACCCTGACGAGCCTCATTATTTTCGCTACTTTGTCAAGAAGCCGCAGAGGAGGGCACCCCTCATCAATAGGGGTTATTGGCTCAGGCTCAAGGCTATCGATGTCATTGTGCGGCAGTTTCTCTCAAGACCGTCGTCCAACAAGAAGGTCGTCATTAATCTGGGATGTGGGAGGTGAGCAACACACTGATCGTCTGCGAGAAGTTATCACAGGAAAAACTCTAAACGTGTCTAGCGATGTCCTCCCCTGGCAATGCCACTCTCGCTATGGCGATGTCTGCGCAAATGCCCTCTTTGTGGACGTCGACTACCCAGATCTGATGCTCAAGAAGCGGAAAATCGTCCTCGAAACCCCTCAATTGCGCGAGCTTCTCGGCCCAGATATCTCCGTCAGTGAGACAGACAAAGATCATGTCCTGATCGAGAGTCCGAAGTACTGCCAAGTGGCCTGCGACCTACGTGAGCTAGAGACTCTCCGCCGCACCCTTGCTTCTCTGGTGCCACTGTCGGACTCGGAGGTGCTCTTCGTTGCCGAGGTTTCGGTGACCTATATGGACACTTTGTCCGCTGACTCCGTCATCGAGTGGGCCAGTTCCATTGGGAAAGGTTAGTAATGTCTTTGTTTCTCCAATATCCCAACCTCTCTTGGTGGCTCTTTGAATTAACGTCGGTCTAGCCGAGTTCTGTCTTTTGGAGCAAATCCTACCCCAAGGACCGGACCACCCTTTTGCTCGAACTATGCTCAAACACTTTGAGAAGCTTAATACGCCACTCAAGTCGGTCCTTCAGTATCCCACCCTGGAAAGCCAAAGAGCTCGCTTTCGTTCTCGGGGCTGGGCCCACGTCGACATATGGGATCTATGGGAAGCTTGGTCAGGTGATGATTTCCTAACCAGTGCTGAGCGTTCTGCGCTAGATGATGTTGAACCTTTCGATGAGTGGGAGGAACTCATGTTGTTCGGCCGTCATTACTTTGTGATGCATGCCAGGGCGAATGGTCCCCCAAGCGAACCAAAGTATGTGGAGGAAGAGGGGCACATTGAGAGCATTGACTTGGAAGTGGTGCCAATATCCCACTCAAAGCCTATTAAGCGAAGATTTGGAAATGCTACTATTATTTCAACGGCAGAAGGCGAGCAATTCGGAGCTCATATACTTGGTCTTGGGAGCGACGGTCGATCGGACACGTACGACATGTATGCTTTAGACGATGCGGCCTCAGCAAGGAAGCTGCCCATACGTGGACCTTCGACTCGCATGTGCTCAACCCTGACTGACTTGGGGGAATATGGTATCCTCCTGGCAGGTGGTCGAGCCTCGCCCGGGAAGGCTTTCGCCGATTGCTGGATACTGAAGAAAGGACCAAACTCTTCTTGGAAGAGGACTTGGGATCTCCCTATTCCTCTTTACAGACATTGCGCCATTCGTTTAAAGAGCTCGTCGCTCGCTCTCGTCATGGGAGGTAGGATTGGTGCATCTGGGATCTCCCATGATAGCTTCGTATTCCATCCTGAGAAGGGGTGGGCGAAATGCAAGATTTCGGGGGTTCCGCCTGAGGCTGTCTTTGGTGCTGTGGCCTGCAACTCGTCAGAAAAGAGCACCGCGAAAACATTTGAGGGAATTGTTTGTGGTGGTATGCGTGAGGATGGCACATTGAGTTCGAAGAAGTACATGTGGCGGCTCGATATAAGTGAGGACGAGGTACGTTCGGCTTTGGCTTCATTGCACTAGGAACAAACTTACTGAACTGCGATAGCCATATCTATTTTTCGAGGAGTTCGAGGTGAAAGGTTCCGGAAAGGATATACTCTCGATTTTTGGTGCCGAAGCCATCGATCTGGGTACATGCACGGCAATTTTTGGAGGCACGGGCGGGCATGAGCTCCAACAAGGGCAGAGTATCACTTTCATCACTGTCTCCCAGGGTCGATGTGATGTGGTTGGGTTGTCATATCCCCATTCAAACCCCCAAGAATGGCCGTTTATGATCGGCTCCGCCGTCATTCAGAAAGACTCGAATCTTACAGTCCTCGGAGGTGGCGCGACATGCTTCTCGATGGGGACCTACTGGGAAACGAACTCGTACGAAATTGGAGTCTCGGGTCTTATGGGGACGAAGCACCAACCCCAATCCCGTCGATTGTGTCAGTACCTGGAGTCACCGAAGATTGTGGCCAAAACTCGAGACGACGATACTGCCATTGAGCCGCAAGGAAAGGCGAACATAACCAAGGTGCCTCGGATAACATTAGGCTCTAGAGAGCAGTTTGAGGGGTGTCTTCGCGATGGGAAGCCTGTAATTTTTGAAGATCTCAACATCGGTCTATGCCGTGGGTCCTGGACACCGGAGTATATGGCTGACCAGGTGGGAGGGGAAAAGAAGGTAAGTGTGCTGTCAATTTTTCAAGACGCACCCCAGTTGACCACAGACTCAAGGTGGCTGTACACGAATGCAAAGGAAACAACGAGAAGATGGACTTTGGGTCCAAGAATTTTCAATACATCACCGATTCCTTTGCTAACATTGTAGGGAGAATCCAGAAAGGAGGACGGCTCTACCTCAGATCACTATCCCATTCGAAGCCATCAGAGTCTCCAGCCAACATGGACGAAGATTTCCCTGGGATATCGCAGGACTTTAGCCTACCGGAGGAACTGGAATTTGTTCGGAGGAACCTTTTCAGTTCCATACTGAGGCTCTCGGGCCGAGTCAACATGTGGCTACACTACGATGTGAGTGTCGACAAGGGCCAGATACAGCTGAAAGGGCTAATTGGAATTTGGTAGGTCATGGCGAACGTGTATGCCCAGATCCGTGGTTCAAAGCGCATGATTCTCTTCCCGCCGAGCGACGTGAGCCACCTGTCATTTGCTCCAGGAGCATCCAGCTCCAGCCTCGATGTGTTCGCATCCCTGGACTCCCCAAGCCTATCGGATACTCGGCCTCACGAGGCCATCCTTGAACCAGGAGACGTGCTTTTCCTCCCGCCAATGTGGCTGCACACGGCTACGCCGACGACCGACATGAGCGTTGCGGTCAACGTCTTCTTCCGGGATCTCGACGGCGCCTACTCTTCGGGGCGCGATGTGTATGGTAATAGAGACCTGGAAGCATACGAGAAGGGGAGACAAGATGCGTCCAAAATTGAAAAGAGCTTCGAGAAGCTGCCTAGGGAGATTCGAAGCTTTTACCTGTCTAGGATCGCGGATGAGCTGAAGGCTGCTGCTGAACGGAGCTGATTGGGATTCAATGCTGCTGTGACATATCTAGTGCGGCGAAGGAATGGTTCAATGGGCTCTGTGGGATAGATGGTTGGCCTCAAATTGAACCTATTTATCACGATAATGGGTGTGCGCGAACCCCGAAGATCTGTGACGTTTGTGTCGTCGGCGTTAGCCGATTGACACATGCCATGATCAGTAGTTGGTTGGATGGGCAATGACGTCAACCTCGACCGTTTGGCGACGCAGCGACAAAACTCCAACGTTGCGAATGCAACCCCATGCATGTCAAGGGACTTGTGAGGCCGAGCTGACTGTTTCAACACTTTGAGGCTCCTCCGTGCTTGTATTTGCAGCTCACTGAGAGCTTCATCATTGTCTGAATGCTGCCTGCCCTTCCCCAGGCTCCCCAGATCTAAGACACGATCCAAGACGCGACAGACTAGCCATGCCTCCACGCCCAGGCCCTGGCATCTTCCGGCGCGTGCTTCTCCCAGGCGCTCTCGTCGTTGGAGGCAGCGCCCTCGCCTACAGCTATCGCCCCCGTAGCTTGCCTGGCTCAGAGTCCCCCGCCGTGCCGCCCCCGACCTATGGCCCCGATGGCTCCTTCAAGATGCCTCGTTTTCCCCGCGAGAAGACGCGCCTCGAGCAGCTGGCCGAACTGCGCTGCCGCGGACAAGCAGTCGCCCAGGGCAGTCAAGATGAGCCTTATGACATGCTCGTTATCGGAGGCGGCGCAACGGGCGCGGGTGTTGCCCTCGATGCTGCCACCCGAGGTCTCAGGGTAGCCCTCGTGGAGCGCGACGACTTCAGCAGCGGCACCAGCAGCAAGAGCACCAAGCTCGTCCACGGAGGCGTCCGCTATCTCGAGAAGGCTGTCTGGGATCTCGACTACAGTCAGTATCAGCTCGTCCGGGAGGCTCTCAAGGAGCGCAAGTACTTCTTGCAAACGGCGCCCCATCTTAGCAGCTGGCTCCCCATCATGGTGCCGCTCGACCGCTGGTGGAAGGCGCCTTATTACTGGGCCGGTACCAAATTCTATGACTTCCTCGCTGGGAGCGAGGGAATCGAGAGCTCTTACTTCCTCACGCGCAGCAAGGCCTTGGAGGCATTCCCAATGCTGAAGCAGAACGATCTGGTGGGCGCCCTCGTCTACTATGATGGTGCCCACAACGACTCTAGAATGAACGTATCAATAGCCATGACCGCTGCCTTATTTGGCGCCACGGTCATCAACCACACCGAAGTCACTGGGCTAATGAAGGACGCCAACGGCCGCGTCTGCGGCGCCAAGGTCAGGGATGTCATTTCTGGCCGTGATGGTCGCCAGTCGGAGGACATTCCCGTCCGTGCCAAGTGTGTCGTCAATTGCACCGGTCCTTTCACCGATTCTATTCGCAAGATGGACAACCAGAATGTCAAGGACATTGTTGCTCCCTCGTCCGGCGTCCACGTTGTGCTCCCAGGCTATTATAGTCCCGGCAAGATGGGCCTCATCGATCCATCCACATCAGATGGTCGTGTCATCTTCTTCCTTCCCTGGCAAGGCAACACCATAGCCGGCACGACCGACTCACCATGCCCCATCTCCAAGAATCCCCTTCCTGACGAGGGTTCCATCATGTGGATCCTGGATGAGATTCGTCAATACCTCTCCCCGGAGATGAAGGTGCGCCGGGGTGATGTTCTCGCAGCTTGGTCAGGCATCCGGCCCCTCGTCAAAGACCCCAATGCGCGCAATACCGAGTCACTTGTTCGCAACCATCTGGTGGACATATCTCCTTCTGGTTTGCTCACCTGCGCCGGTGGAAAGTGGACCACCTACCGTCAGATGGCAGAGGACTGTGTCGACGCCGCCATAGCAGAGTTCGGCCTGCAGACCAAGGCTGTCCCTGACGCACCCCGTGTCAGCGGCACTGAGGCCGTCGACGACGGAGCCATTCTAGATGGTTCTTGCCAGACTCACAAAGTCCGCCTTGTCGGTGCCCACGGCTTTAGCCGGACGCTCTTCATCCCTCTCGTCCAGCATTTCGGCGTCGAGACCGACGTTGCCCGTCACCTCACCGAGTCTTACGGTGACCGCGCGTGGACCGTCGCAGCCCTGTGTGCCCTGACAGACGGGCGCTTCCCTGCACGTGGCGAGCGCATCTCCCGTCTCTATCCCTTTGTCGACGGCGAGATCCGCTATGCCGTCCGCCACGAGTACGCCCAGACAGCCGTCGACGTCCTCGCGCGTCGTACCCGTCTATCATTCCTCAATGCCCAAGCTGCCCTCGAGGCCCTCCCTAAGGTCATTGACATCATGACGGAAGAACTCGGTTGGGACCGCCGCCGTCAGGACCTCGAGTGGAAAGACAGTAAACTTCCCCAGTGCGACCTAGTCTTGCCACTTCATTATAGCTAACTCTGCCTAGCACTCTCTTTTCTCCAGTCCATGGGTCTCCCACAACCTATGCTCTCGGCAACCCGCAAGCAGGTTGAGCAGCACAAGCTTGACTTTTCCAACTCCCTCGAGTGGAATATGTACTCCCGTCATGACAAGCCCACTGATGATAAGGTCGTCTAGACATTGTCACCACCCAACACTATGTGATGCCTAAAATCAGCGGCGCGACCTTGTCCTTCAAAGAGGGATGGGGTTGGGTAAGTTGTGAGACATTCTATTAATAAGTTGTAATCTCGTCGGATTGGAAAACTCGGCCGCACAGATGGACAGGTCAGGATGGCTTAATTTGGCGTACTATGTCGAGTTGGAGATTCTACCAAAATGCTTATGGGCAGGTACTGTGAAGGATATATAATTTGGATAAAACTTATGCGATCCGGTTTCGAGACCATTAATTTGTGATATTGTTCTCTGATTACCATTAGACAGGGCTATCAACCTCTTGCGAGATTCTAGGCTAGCCCATACCGTCGCTGGTCTTTTAGTTACGACGTTACAACACCCCCTTCGTCATCATATCATCGCTCGAACCAAAACAAGATCTAGCCGTCCCATGCCTGGGTATCTTTTGTCTCCTTGCCCTTTAATTCAAGACGCCTCATCCAACCCCCCAAAAAAGGAAAAGAAAAAAAAGAGAGAGAAGACACGTGTAGCCGTACTCGTACATTCCAAAAATCCGTGAACCAGACCAAGAACCACTGCTGCATGACACAGCAGCTCCCGAATGTCATCAACTCGTGAGGTAAGACATGTTACAAACAGTATGCTAATATCCGCTCAAAAAACTCCTTTACCAACCATTTCCCTCTATAGTTTTGTTTTCCGGTGTATGCTATCCAAGTGTTGTGATTATGAGTGAAGTTTTCCTGTATGAAAATAGAGAGGCGAGCCAGCCAAAAGTCCTTTCCGGGGTGAGTTCGGAGGGGTCAGCTGACGCCCAGCAAAGAACCAAATAAAAAGCCGAGTTTTTCGAAACGTAAGCCCCGATCGTCAGGGTGAAAACCGGGCTCGACGGGAAGCTGAAGTTCTCGACGGCGCTTTGCCGACACTGAGAACCCGCTGTAAAAGACCATGCTTATTCGCACGACCGTGCCGCGCCAAAAGGGAAGAATGCCGATTTGAATAGGTGTTTTCGACAGCAGGGTCAGTGTCGGATACTGGCGAAGCCGACCGGCGTCTCCATTCGGCATCCCAACCGTACGTGTCTTCGAAGGGTGTCGCATGGGAATATGCACCAGGGCTGGAAACATTGACCATGGAGGAGAGAGAATCGGAGCCAGGCGAGTTAGCAGAGCCGGATGTGGTGCCGAGATAGTGAGAGACATCTTCATATTCAGAAATAGGTGACAGAGCCAAGAAACTGGGAGACCGAGGACTATTATCATCCGCGTCAACCATTATGTTGTCGGGATTGGCCAAGTTGTTGTCCACGCATATGTCCGGTGGCTGGGAGGTCAGGGGTAGCGAGGGACTCTCGGATAAGGAGCCTGAGATGGCGCTGTTAGGGCCTGAAGATGTGATACTGGATGGGCTAGCGTTGGCCGTCTGTTCATATGCAGCAGTCGAGATCCCAGGTTGGGAGCGACCATCGATTGGGTTTGATTGAAGTCCATGAGATGTGGCATCTTGCGTCCCGACCGTGCTGTCCACAAAACCTGCAACACGTTGAGCACCCTGGCCGGAGTCCTGCCGTTCGCCCACGATGGGATTGGCGTGGCACGATAGCCGTCGACCAGGGTGCGGCTCTTCCCACTCAGTGAACGAAACTGAGAGGTGTCGGTCAACGGGATGTGAGGTAGTAGGTACAGGCACGGCCTGTAACCCTCATAACGGGTTGCTATAGCGGTTCAAGCTGTTGGCGGACGCAGACGAGGTAGGCGTGGGGCGTTTAGCTACGCTCTTGCGTTTCAAACCTAGCTTCGCGCCGACTTTCTTCCATCCTTTGTTGTGGGCGGCCATAGCCCGCTGCAGTCCACCAGACGACGAAGTTCCCCATTCTGGAGGTGTGGGAGGCGTCGTCGGGGGAGTCATGGGCTCCATGGGCGGGGGAGAGTTGCCATCACTGTCATCCGTCAATCCCTCCGAATCAAAAGCGTGGGTCGAAGAATAGGGCGACAAGCCAACTCCGCTGCCGACATCAAGGTACGGAGGATACTGAGGTGATCGCACGTGGCCCTGCGCGGGGGAATCGAGGTTCATGGGGCTGACTGACTCCAGGAAAGGGACGAGAAGAGAGTCGTTCATAAGCTCGTGAACTATACGGCCAGCCTCCTCAAGCTCCCTGGGGTGAGGAGGCTCGGGTTTGCCGGGGAGGCGCAACAACCGGTCTCGCACGCGAGAGGGGATATTAATTTCTCGTGGAGAACAAGGAGCAATGTAAACCTGCATGAGCTTTTCCCACAGGCGGCAGAGCTGTTCACTAGAATTGGCGCTTGAAATGTGGTCGGCTTGAATTTGGTCATGGACGGCGGCATATCTCTGTAGGTCAAGGGTGAACTCGAGTGTCTCCATGCAGTGGTTCTGAGAGAGGTACGCTGTGAAGGCGCTAAGTGTCCATGGGGGAGGTGCGACATCGAGAAGGATCTCGGTCAGGCTTGGTGGGTTTGAGCCCATAGCGGATCGAGGTGAGGATGCTGACGAGGCAAAAACGCCACTGGTACGTCTCGAATCAGTCACATCAAATAGAGTGAAGTCCTCAAAAGCGGACGATGGTGTCGATGACAATTCGTGGGGATTCGGCGAGAGGTATAGCGATGGGGGCGACTTTCTTGATCCCAAGCTGATCATATCTTTTTGGCTGTTGGTTGTCGCCTAGGGTATTCCCCGCTAATCGATCCCTCGAAAGGCACTCGAGAATCTCGTCAAGGGTCGAGACGAGGGATCGAATGGGGGAGACCCTTGGGTATGTAAATCTGATAGACAAGTGTCTTTGTGCCGATGTTGTTGGGCAGGACCTGCGGCAAAGGGTAGCCTAGTTGAAGCGGGACAGCCCTCCAGGCGGAGTAATGGGCAGCTAGGCAATGACGACGACCTCTTCTTTTCAGACCAAGGTGCTGAAATCGCCGGAATCAGGCAGACAGTTTAGGTTGCGGCTCGAACCACTGCAATAAGGCAGGAGTGAACGAGATCAGAACGCAGAACGCCGCGCGTCGCCGTGACCTAACCCAAGGGGTATCAATCAGGGCCGGATCCGCCGAGAGTTTAGCGACGACCAAGCCAAAAAGAGAGGCGTTGTGTCCAAAATAGCGTCGGCGGGTCGGGAATACCGTTGCGGTGGTTCAATCGGCGGGCAGTGACAGGCAGGGCGTCGATGACAGACTTTGTGGCTTAGTGGGCCGTCGAGTCTATTATGTACTGGTGGGAGGAGCGCGATTCGTGAGAGGATCTTTGTCGAGGGTTGTTGGTTCGTCTTCTGACTCGGAATGTTAAGCGAGGGTACGCCTGCTGGAGCAAGGGCGATGGGCGGAGGCGGAAGCAGGCAGGCAACGGCCAGCCCAGAAGCAATCGCAATGTAGGCTGCTGCGAAATGCGATGCTGTCAGATTGGGTAGAGAGAGGCTGACGTCGTTCTTGAGAGAGGCCGGTGATTGTGTTTAGGAATCATTAGGTGGTACGGAGTAGAAGGTGAGGAATGGAATGAACGGGACTGATGCTGGAGGGGAGAGGAGACAAGACCCTCTATAATACCTAGACACTTCCGGGAGAGGCTTCGCTGAGGAGTAACCAGCTTGCCAGAGGCGACGGAGCAAACAAGCAGCCCCAGAAGCCGAGACAAGGGGCCCATTGGCAAACGGGGCACGCCCTCTCACGGCGAGCGCGGGCACTGGTACTTGGGTGCTTGGGCGTGATGTGAGTGGCAGTGGGGTGGTGTGGGTGGCACTTGGCGCCCATGCCTGTCGCACTTTAGTACTGAAGTCTCCAGGACTCCACCTGCAGCCACAACCAGGGTCTCCCCCATTCTTTCCACTCTTTTCTCACCTGGCCTTCCACTCCTTGCGCCTTGCCAGGAAAGTGGCCACCACCAACACCACCTGCTGCGGCGGTGGCTCAGCGCACTGACAGCCGGCGTCGCCGCTTTAGGCTTCCTTGCAGTTTCTAGAATCCGGCTGCTGGCGTTGTCGGGCGTGTCATTAATGTACGGTCCGGTGCGTTGATCCGATGTCGTCACCCGCGCCTTTGAGTCCCTCGTATTGTTACAGCCCAAATGATCACTGATCTGGGATTTGGAAATCAGAGGGATTGCAGAGCTCAGAAGGATGGCGAGGTCTTTGTCCCTCCCATGGAGTGAATCATCCCTTTTGGTAGATATACGGGACTTAGCATACGTGGACGCCATTATGTAAAGATGATCGAGACAATCTGAATTTCCCGTGGGCATTACGAGTACTACTTCGTACGACGCACATGATCGGCGATAGTAGCACCCGTGGAGGCAAGGAGCGGCGGTCAGGGCGGGCCCCAGGGACCGTGCAGTAGCAGCCCAGTCAACCAGTCCAACAACAGTGGCAGTGGTTCAGTGGACTGGACGCGACGTGGTCAGGGCCTCAGGGGCCATGCGCTAGAAGGACGCTAGAAGAAGGCTTTCCCGGCCAATCACATCGTGGGCTCCGCTGGAACGGAACTTGCCAACTTGGCGACTTGGGCTCTCGATTTGCTGGTGAACCTGGAAGACAAGGCCCGATCTCATTCTCGCTTGCGGCACCGGCTGCCGGCGGCGCTCACTGCTCGGTCGTTGGGGAGACCCAGGCTTCTCTCTCTCTCTCTTTTTTTTTTTTTTTTTTTACGAACACATCCGGCTTATTGATTAGTAGCTCCGGCATGGCCCGGGTGTGTTTGCTCTCTGCACAGACTCGGCTTCGCAAGGCTTTAGCACAGCGAAACTTGCCCCATGGCAAAACTGTGAACAGTGTTGGTTGAACTGGTCACCTGGCCACCTGGCTTGGTCAAAAGCGGCGGCGTGGAAGGCGTGGAAGGCGTGGAAGGCGTGGAAGAATCATCGAAGCACATGAGCAGCCCGCGATTGGTGGCAAGTGATCTTCGGGGCCCGCTATCTTGTTGCTCCTGCCAGTCAACGGCAGAGAGTGCCCAGTGATGTGATGTATGAGAAATTACGGGTAGGTAGGTACTCGTAGTAATCAGGCCCCTAGCACAGTGCGTGCTACCTACCTATATGGTATGCTGCGCCCAGCTTCACGCCTCCTAAGGACAGTAGTAGTGACCGTGCACGGCATCCCCCTCATCTCATCATCACATCCATATTGGCGTACCAGCTCTTTCACTGGGCCGGTGGGAGTATTGTTCGTCCTCCTAGGCCAGAAAGCGACCGCCCTGCTAGAGGGACACGTTCTAGCAAGAGATCGTCATTCGCCAGTCCAGAAAGAATTTGCCGATGAGACACTGCTCATGCCCCATTAGTGAGTGACCTGGTGGAAAGTGACCTGACGGGAGAGAGGGAGAAAATGCAAGTGGCAGTGTCCAATGGCATCGTCCGTTATATTCTCCCTGTCTTCACAATAGGCACATGAGAGGCACAACAATAGGAGCCAGCGAGGCGGGCCATCCGCAAAGCGAAACTGCATCCCTCCACGACTTGGAAGAAAGACTTCCAGCCCAATGCTAAAATGCTCTTTGGTGGAAAATGGCATGCCCTGGACAGGCCGTACTGCAGCTTGTCGACATGGATCGGCGGCGCTCAACAAGCGTCAAGCGCCAGCCTCCCCCTGTTGGTTCATTAACATCAGCAGTCGTGGCCGCGATCGAAACGTGTCAAATATGTGGACGCCTCAGGTCGCACCAGTGGTATCATGGACCGGACTTGGTACTAAGGAAACCCTGCATTGTATAGTCAAAGACCTGCATGTTAGTACCACTCGTACTAGTTGCGCTATCCGGAGGTTTGCCAACTTAGCCCCCCTCTGTTCCGTGCGTGGATGTGTGGTGTGGTTAGTTGAGTGTTGCTGACGACGCAGGGAAATATCTACCATACAGAGATGACGCGTTATCGACTGTCGCGTCTACTTGACGCTGCGTCGGTCTCCGAGTGGATTTGAGGATCTCAAGTAGGGCTGCCGATCATACTACTAGTAGTACTAGGTAGATCATAGGGCATCCAAATCCCCGAAGTCCGAAGTGCTTCGGAGGGCAGCCTTCCACCGGACGGCTGAGCGCCTGAATGCGCGAGCCGTCCGTGCCCTTTATCAGCTCATCTCCGAAGTGCCCGGCATCTTCACTGCGAACTATTCGAATCTTGGATCGTGGCCAGGTTCAGCAAAGCCACCCAGTGTTGAAGACAAGACACCGTGAGGGGCTCGCCATGTTGACCATTCGTGGGTGACACATCGCAGTGTCCAGAGCTTGGACGATGCAACGCAACGGATGGAGCTGCAATTTACATCCGGCAGAGTATTGGCCAATAGGGCAGCCTCCGTCATGATGTCGTTACATTCGACATACATGCCGGTTCTAGCTAGTTCTGTCCAAGTATCAACAATGTCCTGGGAGAAAGTGTTCTCGAATAGGTATCCGTGTCGTAGTTGCTGGTAAGTTGACATCTATTCGTACATACATTGTCCTCATCCACTCCCAGATCCACGCTCACGAGTACTGTTGACGCTCCAGCTGCTTGTTCATCAACCAAGCCGATGTCTACAGGACGGGATTGACAGAGATATGAAGGCAATGCGGAAGGGCAGACGAGTGCTACACTGGTTAAGCAATGAGGGTGTGAATGTTGTCGTCGTCGGCATTTGGTCTCGGGGCGGTGGGTCACAACACATCACATCACGACTTGTCGCAGCCGGCATGACGCGACAAACTCACTTCCCCGCCTCTGACGGCCAACTAGCCGGTGTGCTGCTGTGTATGGCGATAATTCATCGCTATCACCTGAGTGATGGCGAAGTGGGCAGATCCAGGGCCCATCCAAGGGCCCATCCGTCAAGGCATGTGCATGTACGATGACGACCGGTGGCGGTTACACTGGCTATGCTGTCCCGCCGCTATATCCTCTGGGCACCTGCACCCGCAGTATCAAAGCCGACGAGAAATGCGTCGCTGCTCTAAGGGCAAGGAGGCCAGAGAGGTCGAGCTGGCCACCACCAAGGTATGTGTGTGCAGAATCAGGGAGGGGTGTTGTGGTGATTCGCAGGGTGGGACCTCGATAGCTACGAGTACGGCTGCGTACATAATAGTACGAGTACGATTACTGACAGTCATACTCCGTAGTAGTATTATTATTACTACTAAGTACTCGTAGTACTAAGCATGCGAGTGAACGGCCGAACATGGCACAGCGCCCTAGGGCCCCGATTCCCTCCCGGCTAGCCTATTCAAGATAAACTATGGCATCGTCCAGGGTCTCGGGCCTTTGGCTTCGGCAAGCGTGCCGTTCGGACAGGCAGAATTACATGCTCGTAGTAATACTCGTACAAGGCAAAGAATGAGGGAGGCGTCACCATGGCTGCCAAGGGCCCATGGCCGAGGGCATTGCCGCCCGACCGTATCGACCGCTGCCAGCAGTAAAACTCTGACGAAGAATTATCCGTACGTACGAGTGAGTACTACTCGAAGAGTCAAGAAACACTGGTTGAAGCGTCGTAGGGAGGTAGGAATGCGTCACACAACGAGTCAAGTTGTTAACGACAACAGGTCAAATGCCCATGGGGCCCATGGCAGCCAAGCCCACATCCCTGGCACCCATCCACCAGTCCACGCTTGGCCGTATGCGGCAATGTTGCAGAAGTGCAGGGATAAGGTTCTGGAATCTTGCCAACCCGGGCATGGTCTGTGCTTCTGTGCTTCTGTGTGCTTTTGTAGGTCTTCTGGAGTTTCTGGAGTTTCTGGAATTTCTGGAATCTTTGGGTCGTCCCCGGAGCCCGGCGCCCGCCCCGTGGCCCCGCCGGCATGCCCGAGCACTGGGCAGCCATCAACAGTTGACAGCTCTCGTATTATCGACTGATAGCCTGATGCCACGCCTGATGCCACGCCTGATGCCACGCCGCATGGTGTTTGAATGAATGTCTGGCGCCTGCGGGAGGACCCGCGTCGGCACATACAACAAGCTTCTCATGGGGCCACCATCGGCCATGCCCGGCAGTATTACTACTACGAGTACGAGTATCATCCACATACTAATTCTGCTACGTACCCGCAGCTATTATTGCTCTGTATTCGTATGTGCCAGTGGTTTGAGCGCAGCAGAATATCAGATCATTCATCGGCTAATGGCTCTGCGGGGGTCCACCGCTATACATAATAGCAGGGAGTACCCGTCGGTGTCTACGTAATAATACTGCCGACACCGAAACTCGGTGGCTACAGCCTACATTAAGGCTGCGCCGGCCTTGCGAAACCAGTTGGGTGCGACCTATCACCAAGAATCAACCCATCGTGACTGGGTCTGGCCGTAATAGTTGAAGGGGGTTCAAGACGTCGCCGCCGAGTACGGAGCGCGGCCCGGCGCTTGGCCACATGTTGCTAGCAACCTTGATAGTATTAGTTACTATTACCTAGTAGTTAGTACATCCGTAGGGGAATCCTCCGTGCGGCCCACGGATACTATCCGCACGGGTCCACCAGCTCCGGACCGAAGCCTCTGGGCCCAATGCCGCGATGCGGCTGAATCTCCGACACCCTTGTTGCGCAACGCAGCCGCCCGAGATGCTGGCCTTGCGTCTTGTCGAACTACTTTGGGGCGCCGCCTTGGAGCCTTTTTTTTTGGGGGGGGGCTTGGAGCCTTGAAACCCAACAGCCTGCCCTCGTTTCACTGACCACTTACGTACACAATTAAGGTGCGCAGGCAGAGTTGCAGCTGTAGCTGCATTGAGGCTCTTTGCTCCCCCTCCATCGACTCCACCTGGGCGCTTCGCGGCCGGGTCCGAAAACTTTTTTCTTCTCCTTTTCTTTTTCCCTCCGATCCCTCTCGTGGCAACTCATCGCGAGACGTCCTCATTGCGAGCCGATGATTCCCGCGCTCCAGCACCGACGGCCCCTTCCTTTGGGGGGGGGGGGGGGGGGGGGGGGGTTT